>JACBKR010001879.1:0-38965 GCA_014218235.1 Colocasia esculenta | reverse complement strand
TCCACGTGCAGCGGCGGAGGTATCGGTTCCGCATCCTCAACGCGAGTAATGCCCGGTTCTTCAGGTTCTTCTTCACGAACGGCCTTCGGTTCGTTCTTCTGGGGTCCGACTCGGTCTATCTGGAGCGGCCGGTTCGGGTGTCAAAGCTGCTGCTCGCGCCATCGGAGATCGCCGACGTGGTCGTGGACTTCTCGCAGTCGACCACCGACTCGACTGTGCTGGTGAACGACTCCCCGTTCCCTTACCCGACGGGGGACCCGACGGATGACAGGAACGGGAGGGTGATGAAGCTCGTGATCGAGCGGCGGGTGGTGGCGGATCCCTCGCGCGTGCCGCGCCGGCTTATGGCGTACCCGAGACCCTCCCTGCGCGACGCCGTGCAGCGGCGGTACATCGTGATGTACGAGTACCAGAGCTCCACGGAGGAGCCCACCCACTTGTTCATCAACGGCAAGTCCTACGACGAGCCGGTGACGGAGACGCCGAGGGCGGGGACAAGCGAGGTGTGGGAGGTGATCAACCTGACGGAGGACAACCACCCGCTGCACATCCACCTGGGACTGCTGGCGACGATGGAGCAGCGTGCGCTGGTGGACGTGGAGGTGTTCAAGGCGTGCATGACGAGGCGGAACGACGCGGAGGCGTGCGCAGTGTGGCGGCACGCGCAGGGAAAGACGGCGAGAGTGCCCCGCCATGAGCGGGTGTGGAAGAACGTGTTCAAGGTGAGGCCCGGCCACCTGACCACGCTGCTCGTTCGGTTTGCGCCCCTCCGGCCGAGCCCGTTTGTCTACCCGTTCAACGCCACGGCTGAACCGGGTTACGTCTACCACTGCCACGTAAGCACTTCTTCTTCTACTCTTTTTTGTTTGTCTTTTTTAAAGATAAAAAGTTTAAAAAGATTTACTGCACTCGTAAAGTGAAGGAAGCTTGACCTCTAACTGTACTTTTAGATACCTATTTATTCATCTTTTTTGATTCATTATACCGCACGCCACTTTCTTTTCTGAGTTTTGGAGTCTAATTTTTTATTTGAAGTTTAAGTTTTTATTTTGGCATCTAAAATTTTTTTGACGTCTAAATTCGGTTTATTGCACTATGTCATATCAAAAAAATATCAAAAGAGAAATTTAGACGTCAAAATAGAAATATGAATGTGTTCAAAATAAAAAAGTAGGCTCTAAAATGTAAGGAAAAAATAGTAGCATAGTACGGTATAACAAATTGCATGAGCTGCATAAATGAATATTAAAAATTCAATTAGATGTGATATTATTACACTTATTTAGAAGTATAGTAATTTTTTTTCTAAAAAATACAGGGTAAATAAGAAGCTATAATTATTCGTTTCAAAATTTTAAAACAAATGAAACTTTAAACATGGAATTTTAACCGTGAAAGATTTGTGAATCTTTCTTTATCCAATTATATTATTTAAGTGTATAACACACGTAATTGTTCAGGAAAATTCTTGGGAATGCCAATAGTAACGCAAGTGCACCCATCGAGACATCTAAACTGGTCTCCCGTGAAACCGACAAAGATAAAGCAACCGCAGCATGTGAGTTCTCAGACTGTCGTCCTTTGTCCCCTTCCATTTGAAAAGCGGACCTAGCAGAGGACTGATGATTTTCCTGTAGTCTCCTATCTTTGTGCAGGCTTTCCTTATTTTTTAGTTATTTTTATAAGGAACTCAGTAGCTATTTGAGATGCTCATGTCATGGGAATTATAGCAAAATTTTAAAATCACAGTGTAACAATTCATCCTAAATTTTCAAAGGAGAATTACATGTAATATGAAGATCAATAATGTATAGATAAGAAGATTCATAACTATATATAAGATAAGAAGATTCCAGAAGAATATATGTGTCGTTATTTTAAATATGTGGAAATATCAGATAAGGATAAACTAATCTCTTTGTAATCTTAATCTGTCTGCAGCTAGGTTAAACAACAACAATAACAGTGGGGATACATGCGATTAAATAGTATTCAAGGAGTGATTTACTGTTAATTTTCCATGTACATTAATTATAAAGAGGTAATGGTTCAACTACCTTCCATATATCGGCCGTATGTTTATAAGAAAATTTTCAAGAATAATGTCAAAAGTTCAACTCCCTGGTAATATACTAGATTAGTATTTCAATGAAATTAGAAGAAAAGCATACGATTAAATATGGTCTCTAGTAGGGGGGCGTACGTTGCAATTATATGAAGAATACAAGAATATTGAATAGAATCTGCTTGCAGATTTGATGGATCCCAACTTTTAATTCTTAACTTTGGTATAGTCGTTCGCCATACATATTTTCAGATGGTATTCTTCTGTTAAGATTGATCTGCTCCTGGGTTTGAGAAATCTATATATGTTCTTCACTTTGTTGCAGATACTGGATCACGAGGACAATGTGATGATGAGGCCGCTGAAGATAACCTAGGCAGAAGACATTTGTTAAAACCATGGCAGATGTACTCGGCATGCGATTATTCTAGTATTTGCCCAAACTAGAGCTATATAATGATAAATTTGTATCGTGTATGGGGTGTTTAGCAGCAGTGTGTACTTGGACAGGAATACAGTACTACATGCCCGGGAAAACTCCTATGGAAGACCGTAACTGTGGAGTCTCTGCATAATTTCCTTGTCTTATGATAATAGCCCACACGGAAGAAAGGTTATATATATAATTGAAGATTTGGATTGGACGTCATTGATAAAGACCATCTGTTTTGAAGAAACTTGGAAGTACACCATTTCACCATTTCAAAGGGGTTGCATGGGTTCGCGCGAGTTGTTCCTAACATGGATTCTTGAGAAATTATTCCATGTTGTTTATATCGTGGGTGATCATTAACGAAGAACGTGATCGGTAAATAAACTTTCTAAAGACATAATTGGGTGTCCCCAAGAATATGGGGGTGGCAAATAATCTTGTCAACAAGATGGTCTTGGAGACATAATACCCTGTCGCCAGGTGGCTCTCAACCTAGTTTGATAGACCCATTGGAAGGAATCAAGTGTTATTAGATCTATGGGTTGAGGATCCAATATGCATTGTAAAGTTCGCTATAACTATAGAAAGGTTCTCCGAACACTCATAGGTTAGAGCTTTTGGAGAGACCCCTCCTCCTTCCCATTTCTCTCTTGTAGCCCTCTCTTGTATGAGAGGAGAGCAAGAGGGACACACCCTTCCTTGCTCCTACTGCGCCCTGCTGTTGTACCTCGGAGGTGCACATGAAGGAGCATGTCGCATATGAAGGAGAGACGTCACACAAGGAGGAGTGTCGTCACTGGTCACCGCCTTGTGGACTTCACTAGAGAGGATTTGTGAGAGCTCCTTTGACATAGCAAGCCAGTTTCTAAACTCCTGGGAATATACGAGCCCCCCAAAGTGAGAAAGTTTTACACCCTTGTATGTGTTGGATCGAGATGGAGCTTAGATGAATAGGACTTTTGAATTTCCTGCTAAGAGGAGTTAGATGTGAAATATAGTAAATGGAAATTAATGATTAGTGTAGCGTGTGAAATAAAATATAAATAGCGGGGTCAATCACACATAAATGCACAAGGATTTATCTTTGTTCGGATCTCCTCTCCAACAAGAGTCCTACATCGAGTCTCCAAGTACCTCTTGGGATTTTCCACTAACTGCCAAGAACATTTGGCCTTCCCTTCAAAGAGATGTATTACAACCACCTGCACCCAAGCAAGTCTTTCCTTCTCAGAGGGGCATACAACATCTTACCGTAATAGGCCCTACCTTCTACAAAAAGGGGAATACATAAGGAACAAATCCTCTGCTGGGTACAGCACAAGATGAATCCAGATGGAGTGCTGCTTAGAGAGAATGAGCAAGCACAGATGAACAGAAAGATATCTAAGGCAATAAGAATGCTAGCACTTCTCTCTTACTGTTTCTAGGGTGGACTAAAGAAATGATTTAAGGAATCTGGTCCACACTGCTACAAAACTCTGAAAGGCTTGTGAGCTTGAACGCTTGGAAGGATGAGCTTGAAGGAATATCTTCTTATTTTCTCTGTTCTCATGTATATTATAATACGTTGCTTTTGCTTCACAGACAACTTCTTATAGCTTTCAAAGTCTTCAGTTGCTTGTTGGAATGTAGCCATTTGAAATATGAACGTTCTGACTGAAAGAGAGAGCTTGAGAAATTCATCATCAGATCCTTCATCTTCTCAACGGCTTCTTAGCTATTTCAGATAGCAACATGCTCCTGTAAACAGCTGCAACAAATGCCTACAAATACCATACCCATGCAAAGTCTTTTCTCATTTCCACTGTTAGACTTGTATTAATCATATATTAGACAATGGAAATAAAAGCAAGTCATTTGAAAAGATATCTTTCTATTCTAGAGAAAAGTAATATCTTTAAAGCATGCAAGAGTAGGTGAGCATTCAAGGAGGAATCACCACAAGAGAATGTGGTGTTACCGACGGACATTTTCGACGGATAAAATCCGTCGAAATTTCCGTCGGAAATTCCGACGGAAACGTTTTGGTCGGAAAATACATCGGCACTTCCGACTGAAATATTTCCGTCAGAAAAATCCGTCGGTAATAAAATATTACCGACGGATATTCTGACGGAAATATTTCAGTCAGAAATGCCGTCGATAAATACCTTTTTCCCTCCCCGCCATACCCGCGAAACCCACCCTCTCTCTCTCTCTCTCTCTCTCTCTCTCTCTCTCTCCTCTCTCTCTCTCTCTCTCGCTCTCTCTCTCTCTCTCTCTCTCTGCTGCGCCCCCTTGCTGCCGCTCGCCTGCGCCCCCTCGCCGCCGGCCGCCCCGACCCGGTATGTGTATCCCCCCTCCCCCTCTCTCCCCCCACCCGCCCCCCTCCCCCTGCTGGCGACCCCCCTCCCCTTCCCACCCCCCCACCCGGCCCCCCTCCCTCTGCTGGCGACCCCCCTCCCGTTCCCACCCCCCCCCCACCCGCCCCCCTCCCCCTGCTAAACCCCTCCCCTTCCCACCCCCCCACCCGGCCCCCCTCCCCCTGCTAAACCCCTCCCCTTCCCACCCCCACCCATCCCCCCTCCCCCTGCTAAACCCCTCCCCTTCCCACCCCCCCACCCGGCCCCCCTCCCCCTACTAAACCCCTCCCCTTCCCACCCCCCATTCGGCCCCCCTCCCCCTGCTAAACCCCTCCCCTTCCCACCCCCCCACCCGTCCTCCCTCCCCCTGCTAAACCCCTCCCCTTCCCACCCCCCACCCGCCCCCCCCTCCCCCTGCTAACCCCTCCCCTTCCCACCTGGCCCCCCTCCCCCTGCTGGCGACATATATGATAGTTAGAGAGGTTGGAGACGGAGAGGGGGGGGTTCTCCCTCTCTGCTGTTCTTTTAGCTTTAGGGGAGTTTGATTTCTTTAGGAATTTCTAGTTTTCTGTTCTTCCAATATTGTTAAGGCTTCGCCATTCATATTGTTAGATAATTTTCTGTCATTTTTTTTGTATTTCTCTTTTGAGCAGAGCAGTGGAGTGTTCTTAATGTTAGGAGTTCGGATTGCTAGGATCAACTTTCTTTCTTTACAGCTCTTCATTTCGTTCTGTGCAATTTTCTGAGTTAGACTTCGTTCCATTGCAATTTCCATTTCCTTATGTTCCATAGGATGATCCGGGGCGATTATTGTTCAATTTTCCTTACGTTTATCTTGTTCATTTCTGCATTTACTTGCTTCGATCCATTGCAATTGTTTAGTTTTTTCTATTCTTGGTTGGATGGTGGAGCAGTGATAGATAGTTCGACATTTGGATTTATTTGGTTTCTTCTTTTCCTGTCTTCTGTAAGAGGATCAGATCAGAGTGTTCAATTTTCTTCTTTCTATCTTCTGTTCTTAGTGGAATTGAGCCAGTGCATTTGTTTAGTCTTTTGTTCGTAGTTTAATGGTTGGATTAGGAGAGTTCGATCCATTGGAGTTTAATTTCTCATTTCAATCTTGCAATTTCTTCTGTTCTTGTGAGATGTGAGCATTTCTGCTGAGTTTGCTTCTTTATGTTGGCTTTGGATGGGAGCAATCAGAGGAGCTCTTTCTTCGTCCTTTCTTCAATTGAGAGATTCCAGGAGTTCTACTGCTGGGAGGAGGTTTTGGCACCAGGGGATTGGGAAATTAGTTTGACTACTTTTGCTATTTCTTCTGTTTTGGAGGGCGATAGAGTAGAACTTCTGCTTTCTTCTGTGTCCTGTGGAGGTTCCGGAGGTAGCAGAGAGCAATTAGCATTTGAGAAATTCCTAAAGAAATCAAACTCCCCTAAAGCTAAAGAACAGCAGAGAGGGAGAACCCCCCCCCCCCCCCCCCACCCGGCCCCCCTCCTCAATCATATATTAATGTGTTTGTGAGTGTTAATGTGCATAGAATCATATATTAATGGGTCTATATTACTAACAACATGCACATATATATACAAATCATATTAATGTATAAACATAATTAATATGTATATCAGGCATATATTAATGTCTGTTAACATACAACCCGTCATATATTAATGTAAATATATAACAAGTACATGTATATAGTTAATCATATATATGTGGCAAATTTCAAATATATATAACAGCACATAGATCCAATAAACAAAATAGAACCAATTCTGTGGCAAATTTCAAATAGCAACAAGATTTAAATGCACAAGAGAAAAAAAATTAAAAAGATTCAGGCCATCAACTTTATTGAAGGAAAAATGGAAAAATAAACTAGTAAAAACAGACAAGCCGGGAAATATAAATGATTTTTCTAGGGTTTTTAAGATTTCAGATGATAATATCTCGGGCCAAAAAATGTAGATGTTTCTGAGTTCAGTTTCCACATAGTTTATGGCATTAACATGGTATTGATAAAGTATCGACAGAAGTGTAAAAACGTATCATGCATCTAGATTTAGCTAATTAATCAAGATATCTTTAAAGTTCCAGAAAGAAGATGAAAAGATACAGAATAAGGTATCACATTGGCTTCTGTAACTTAATTTTTCAAATACTACATCATGAGGTGCTGAGGAACAAATACTAGTTTCCTACATTGCACTTAAACACGAGGAATTCAATAAGCCAATGCAAACTCTAATGAGGTTACATCTCAATTTATAGCATTTAAAAAATGAGTACAAAATCTTTCTTGTAGCTATTAGATCCTTAATTCAAACTTATTTCAATATAACACTATTATATGGATTATTTTTAATTGATGGATCTAAAAATAGTATCTAATTAAACTTGAGAAATAATCACATATTTTAAATTTAATTTTTGAAAATAATGTATATTTTTATTATTATTATTATTATTTCTCATATTAAATTTTTTTTAATATAGGATCCACCTCCGGCACCTAACGATGACGAGGCAGGGACAGCAGACGATCCAACAGATCTGTCTTGATTTTTTGTATTTATTATTCTGTATGATTTTATATTTGTTGTATTTTATGATTTTATGATTTTATGTTGATCGTGAGTATTTGTGAAATTTATAAATATTGTAGCAGGTTTGAAAAATCATTTTTATATGTCAATTTTAAATATATATATATACTGCACATTCCGACGGATTTTCCGACGGATAATTAGACGTCGGAAATTTTTAATTACTGACGGACCGACGGGAATTTCTGTCGGTAAATACTGACTAAATTTCTGACGGATATTTCCGTCGGAGTTTCCGACCGATTTTCGACGGAATTCTCTTCCGTCGTAATTATTCTGACAAATTGTTTCCGACGGATTATTTCCGACGATCTTCAGACGGAAAGCTGTCAATTTGAAGGACACTGGCAAATATATTGCAAATCAGACAGCTACCAAGGAACATTCTAAAATATAATACTCTAGGTATGTTCTCATTAATAAATAATAAATTAGAATGCAGAGAACATAAAGTACAAAATGTGCAATAGTACAGAAGAGAGTTTAGAAAGCAAGTATAAAATGAATGCACTTTGACTTTAGAAGTTTTACAGGAGTCGGGGTAAAAATTAGTCTGTAGATAGAGTTGAAAAGGTATATTTAAAAGCAATCGATTAGGTATAGTAATTTCTCTTAAGTTTACTAATCAAAAGTGTGTAACACTAATCAATATATAAACAAGAGTTCAATAATTATAGGATACCATGATTTGTTCATTAATTGACATACAAAAGTTTACACAAAGTATTACAAAGTCAATCGGAATGAAACTGCATCAATCGTTATGCAAATCTTCAATAATTGATTATTTATAAGTGCTACTAAAACTTTGACTAGACACGAGTCGGAATGATACTTCAACTATCGACATTTGTTCACAAGTCGATATCTCACTTTGACTTCACAAGAGTCGGAGTTTAACTTCTACTATTGACATTTGTTCACAAGTCGATGTCTCACTTTGATTTTACAAGACTCGGAGTTGGACTTCGACTGTTGACATTTGTTTAGAAGTCAATGTCACACTTTGACTTTACAAGGAGTCGGAGTTGGACTTCGACTATTGAAACTTGTTCACTAGTCGATGTCTCACTTCGACTTCACAGGAGTTGGGGTCTCACATAATACATATACTAGTTGTGGACTTACAAAATCTTTACTTTATAGACACCTTCCGTCTACAAGTAGTCATTCAGTATAGTAAACACATGCATTTAACAAATGTATGGAATACAGTCTATAAGAAAATGTTATTATATGCAGTCAGATGAATTTGTTTATTTTATGAGCAATGCTTTTAAAAAGAAATGATTTTGTCATATTCAAAACGGTAAATAATACTTTTACAAAATAAATACACAACAGTATGCATGCAGGTTTCTTGCTATAGGACATCAACCTGATCTGATATGTTAGTGTGTGGGAATCATTTTTGTTTTAAGTATCATTTTATTGTGCATTAGATGCTTTAAGGCGATTCTATATAGTGGCATCAGATCCTGGATTCATGGGATGATGTCGAGTTTTTCTTTCTATACGATTTAAAATCGATTTTATGCAAGCTAGTTACATTTTTGATGTGGTTCCAATTTAGGCGACATTGACTTTTGTCTATTGAAGAGTTCATATGACAATTAGTTTTGTTGTCCAAATTTAACAACCTTCATTTCTATCTTTTAAAGAAAGATTTCCCGGTACCGTAGCAATGTTGCTATGCCATAACGACAGTTTAGCTACTATATCTCCATTGACGAGATAGAAGATTGCCATCAATAGTGTTCTGACAATAAGAATTTGTGTCTCCATGATAGGGGTGTGAATAACGTTCTACTCGAACTCGGCTTAATTACTAAAAATTGAGCTCGAACTCGACTCGTTATTCATCAAGCTTTTTTATCTCCATTCGAACTCGACTAATTTCATTTTTTAGGTATTCAAACTCAGCTCGATGAATAGCTTGTTTAAATAAACGAGCTCAAGCTCGAGCCTTAATCGAACTTGATTCAAGCATTTAAACAAGCTCAAGTTCAAACTCGCCTCAACACTTATTTACAAATTCGAACTCGACTCGTTTAAAAACCTGTTTAGAACTTGCACTCAATTGCACACCCGTATGGAGCTCGACTCATATAGAACTCGAATACAGACTCATTATACATAATTGGAGCTCGAACTCGGACTCATATATAATTAGAGTGAGACATTTCCATTCACATTTGCTAACTTAAGGGACTTTCTTCATTCCTTGTAGAGCATCTCTACACCAACACCTTTTTTTTTTTTGAGGGGTTAAACCAAAGTTACTCCTGGCAATTCAAAATAAAATGTTTACGTAACAACAACAAAAAAAAAAAAAAACAAGAGTACAACTATCCAAGGGAAGCAAAATAAAAAAAAGATAAAATAAGAGACAAGCAATACTCGGTGAGTGGGACTAGATTCTCAAAGCTTTTAGAAGCTCTCTTGCCTTGTCCTCATTTGCAAAACAAAGATCAACAACAAGGCCAATTTCTAATACATCTAGAAAGGGTTTCTTGAAGTCTCAAACCATCTGCACACCATTAGAGTTACTCGCTATGTTCAGACTAGAAAACACAATGAGTTAAACAATTAATCTCAAAGGAATTCCAAGACCTCACCTCAAAACTGGGTAAGTCCATGGAAATGGAGACACCTTGTTTGGCCATCTTTATGGCAGCATGAATCGCCTCCAAATTGAATGAGTTATATCTCACAACCAGCCAGTAATGACATTACATGCCAAAACAGTGGAGGCTGTGGAGCTAGACGTTGATGCATCAAATTTCCAAACAAATTCAAATTAGAGTCTAAGAGAAAACCAGTCACACCTGGAGCCCACAAAATCCTCTATCCTCAGCTCATGGGTTTGAAAGAATTTACATAAGAACTGTTACTCTTATTAACATAGCTCGGCTCCAGCCGAGGTGACCGTTGAGGTGCTTCTCGCCAGACGGAGCCGAGACGATCAAGCCGATGAATTCCTTTGAGGCGCGCTTGGCTGACGTGTGACACTGCTCTCGACGTCCCGACCTGACCTGCAAAGCCCGTCGAGTGGGCTCGGCGGGGAGACACTCCGACGCTCAAGTCAGTTGCTAGCCGAGCAGAATGGCGTAGCGTGGGGGGAGAATAGCGTACCTTAGCCTGTGGAGTGTCTACCCTTTATATAGTGTTAGGACACGTACGTGTGGGCTGGACGAGCCGCCAATCCCGCTGGGAGTTACCGAGATTCCCTCCGGATGGGGCGCCACTACTTCTGCTGAGTTGCGATGATCGTGGTTGCCACCTGTAGGCCTGATTGCTGAGATCGTGGCCTTAATGGCCGCGACTGGCGATTCCGCGAGTCTTGGTGGTTACCTCATTCATCCGTTGACCCTGTGTGGGTTGCGACGGGGCGCATGAGGGCCGAGCTCCAGGTCGGCACGATCTTGGCTTCGACGACCCGAGGTACAAGAAGGTGAGTTCTTGCTTGTGGTCGGATTCACAAGACTTCTCGGGCCGAGCTGTAGACAGGCCCGCCTGGGCCAAGCTGTAGACAGGCTCGCCTGGGCTGAGCTGTAGACAGGCCCGCCTGGGCCGAGCTGTACATGCCTGGGATGCACAGATCAGGGTTGTAGCTGACGTAATTGGTGACGGTAGACAAGGTGTCGGTCAATGGCCTTATTGAGGTTGGTTGACCCGAGGTCCGAGTACTGAACTAGTTCTCATGCGAGGAGAGGTTCATGCCAATCTACCACAGCTGCTAAATGTCGGACTTTCCTCAGATGTGGTCGGCTATACTCGGGTTTAGCCGACCTGCTTGGAAACCCCCATATCATTGGCCCCCTAGGTTCACGTCAGACCATGAACGCGGGCCGAGGTGAAGCTAAATCTTTTCTTTTTGGAAGCAGATGCCCTGCCACGTGGTGTTACTGACCCACGTGCTCGCGAGGACGCCGAACGTCAGAGCCGCCGAACGTCGCTTCATCTGACAAACCACTCGGCGTCGCTACGGAGGCTGCGCTGACATCACTGGGGCGCCTCGTCCTCCGAGCGCACTCATAGCGCTCCTTGCCTCTTACGCTGATCAGGATCCGAGGGGTCGGCCCCCAGCCAATCCGGTGATGACACGCGGGCCAATCTTAACCATTGGCTTAAACGTTGGATCTCTGCCGTCAGATTCGATTGGCTTCTTGGCCCTATAAATATTGGGGTCTGCTGCCGAAAGCTTGCCCTTGCTTTCGCGCGACCACAAACCAGACGACCAGCCGACGTGCCGACGTCCGTCATCTGTCCGAGCTTTTGTTCGTCCATTGCTTGCTTCCTACCGAGGTAAGCGATGTCTTCAAGTTCTTCTTCCTCTCGTCCTCGTCTCCACGAGGGTTCGTCGTCTGGAGGTTCTCCTTCCGAGAACTCTTCTTCTTTCTCACTAGGGGCGATTTGCTCTGATGGAGTGCTCCCTTCTCCTCGGTCTGACGGTGAGCCGTCAAACCATTCTGATGATTGTTTCATTGTTGATCCTGGGACTTACGTTCCCAAGGATCCTTCTGCTCATACTTCTGGGGCTCGCCGTCCGGCCGATAATGTCGCCGACACTCAGTGCGAAACCACCAACGAGACCCTCCAATGGATGAAAACTCATCCCGGTTTTGTATTTCTGGAGGGCTACTCCATGTACCGTGCGAGTCAGCTCCGTGCTCATTACATCGCCGAGGGCGGGGTTTGTATTTGCTGAGGCCGTCCGAGCTGGCTTCCGCCTCCCTTTGCATCCTTTCGTTACCTTTCTCCTCTTCAAGCTAGGAGTCGCTCCGTCGCAACTGACCCCCAACTCATAGAGGTCGGTCGTTGGCTTCTTGGCGGTCTGTGCCTTGGCTGAGGTCCTTCCGACCACACGCCTTTTCTTCTATTGCTTCTCGGTCAAAGCTTTCGGGGACTGGCTATATTTCGCAGCTCGGTCTGGATGGCAAATCCTCGGTCGAATGCCTTCTTCTGTTCACAACCGGAAGAGGCAGTTTGTTTTTGTTCACAGCCCGACGGGGTGGCCATTCCCGACCATATGGTCAGCTGTGAATGTTCACCAAAAAGCCTTCTGAGCTCCAAATCTCATCGAAACCGAGCTCGCGGAGTTTGATTCTCTACAGGTGCTGGATCCTCCTGACCTGTTTCAAATCGATGGATTGTTCAAACTGATTGCCAAGGCCGACAAAGGTCATTCCCTTTTCGTCGCTACCTTTATTTTTCGTGTGATTTGAAAACTGACCAACTGCTTCCTCTTGCAGTGATGGCCGACAGAGGCAAGTCATCGGTTGCTCCCGACGTAGGCCAAGGGAGAGGGACCTCACTTGCTAACCGAGCCGCACAGAGGTTCGCGGGTTGTGGTAAGAAGACCACCACAAGGGCACCCAAGCGTCCGAGGGAGGAAACCAGTGACTCAGCTCGTCAGACGAGGCGGCAACCGTCGGATCCTCGGCAGACGTCACCTCAAAGGCGAGGGCATGAGCTGTCGGTCAGCACGAACGGAGGAGCCTTCTGCCACTGAATGGGCGCGTCGGGCGACACCGGCAAGAGCGCTGGCCCAGTCCTCGGCTAAGCGATCCAATGAGATTGTGGAACAGTTCTACGGCTCTGTGCAGACCCAGCTGGGCCTGGTCGAGGCTTTGTTCAAGAAGGCCGAGAAATCTCAGGCAGCGGCCAACCAGCGGGTCCTTGAGGCCACAAGCAAGGCTAAAGAGGCCGAGAAGAGGGCCAGAAATGCCGAAAAACTCCTAGACGCGAAGCGGCTGAAGGCGAAGAGAGCCGAGGAGGATGCCGCTCGGATGACCAAGGCAACTGAGGACCTTAAAGAGGCTCTCCGTAAGAAGGAAGGGTTGCTTGAGGCGGCCAAGGCCCAGAACTCGAAGCTGGCCGAGGAGGAGCATGAAAAGATTATCGCAGAATACCGCGACTCCGAGGAGCTGAATGAAGAGGTTGGTAAGCTCTTCAAGGCCGGGTACGACCACTGCGTCAAGGACATCCGCAAACTACATCCCGAAATTGATTTGTCGGGTCTGGAAGATGCCGAGGGTGAAGACCCTGGTGAGGCTGAGGACCAAGCTGAAGTCGCCGCCGAGGCGCAAGGTGCTGTGGCCGAGGGGGGTCCTGCTGCTGACGAGACACCCGTTGTTGCTTCCGATCAGACTGCTGCTATCGAGGCTCAGATCATGGTGTCTGACGATGTTGTAGTTGATTGATTGCCTTGTGCTGGCAATCGGCTTTGTAATGCACCTTTTTGTAAATGAAAACGTCCAACTCTTTTGGCATTGCTCGTTTGTTGTTTGGTTTGAACTCATTTCTTACGTCGACTGCTGCATCGGTTTCTGACGATTGCTGAGGCATCCTTGTTCTTGTCGTCCAAGTATACTGCGTGTGCCAAATACGTGTGAGATGGTGTTTCGGTTTCAATTTTTGACGACTGCTTAAGCGACCTCATTCAGCGAGTACAACGTTTGCTTCTACGTGTGCCAAAGCGACCACGCCTTCAAACCACGTCAGACGTCGTCTTTCGATTCGTAAAGCGACCTCGTCCACATATCGTCGGACGTCGTCTTTCGGTTCCCGATGAGTGACTAAGCGACTTCGTCCAATGAATACAACGATTGCGTCTGTGTGCCGAAGCGACCATCACGTCGGACGTCGTCTTTTAGTTCATGGACTGAGCGACCTCGTTCAGGAACATGACGTCTACGTTCCTTGTGTGTTGGAGCGAACACGCCTTCAAGAGCTAGGAGGGTCGAAGCGACCTTGCACAAAAGCTATGTATGCGTGTGCCGAAGCGACCACGCCTTCAATAGCTCGGAGGGCCGAAGCGACCTCGGACGAGCTGTGAAATACGCGAGCCGAAGCAATCGCGCCTTCAGGAGCTAGGAACGCCGAAGCGACCTCGGACGAGCTGTGACGCGTGCCAAAGCGACCGCGCCTTCGGGATCTCGGAGGGCCGAAGCGACCTCGGATGAGCTATGATATACGCATGCCAAAGCGACCGCGCCTTCTGGAGCTCGGAGTGCCGAAGCGACCTCGAACGAGCTGTGACGCGTGCCGAAGCGACCGCGCCTTCGGGAGCTCGGAGGGCCGAAGCGACCTCGGACGAGCTATGATATACGCGTGCCGAAGCGACCGTGCCTTCTGGAGCTCGGAGTGCCGAAGCGACCTCGGACGAGCTATGATATACGCGTGCCGAAGCGACCGCGCCTTCATTTTATCGTATGTCGGGTTCTCGATTTCTGGACAGCCGAGGTGATCTCGTCTAGAACCTCCTTTTCGAGAAATTGTCGCACGAAGGCAGAGACTCAAGGAATGGAGTGACAAACATACCTCGTCGCCCTCGTGACTGAGGACATTAAGCGCGTGATCACGGCCTCCTGTTTAGAGGGCTTAGGCTTCCCGAGTCGGAGATGACCGTTAATAGGAACTGCATGATTGCCACGAACTCTGGGACTCGTCGGCTCCCGAGCCGACCTCAAATGAACGAAGGCCTTCACGATATTTGAGCTTAGGCGGGCCCCCGAGCCGACCTCAGGCATAGGGGCTTACGATCTCCTGGTCGGCCCCCTTGCCGCTCGTGTCGGGCCTTGGCCGCCTTGGCGATTGCGATAAGTGCTCCAGGGGCTATTTTGTTGTCTCTGTTTGGAGGAGTTCTATTGAGAACAAGAAAGGGGAAACCGTACTGACCTTTTGTGACGTTTCCCACAGACGGCGCCAATGTTACTGTTATAGTAACATAGCTCGGCTCCAGCCGAGGTGACCGTTGAGGCGCTTCTCGCTAGACGGAGCCGAGACGACCAAGCCGATGAATCCCTTTGAGGCGCGCTTGGCCGACGTGTGACGCTGCTCCCGACGTCCCGACCTGACCTGCAAAGCCCGTCGAGTGGGCTCGGCGGGGAGACACTCCGACGCTCAAGTCAGTTGCTAGCCGAGCAGAATGGCGTAGCGTGGGGGGAGAATAGCGTACCTTAGCCTGTGGAGTGTCTACCATTTATATAGTGTTAGGACACGTACGTGTGGGCTGGATGAGCCGCCAATCCTGCTGGGAGTTACCGAGATTCCCTCCGGATGGGGCGCCGCTACTTCTGCTAAGTTGCGATGATCGTGGTTGCCACCTGTAGGCCTGATTGCTGAGATCGTGGCCTTAATGGCCGCAACTGGCGATTCCGCGAGTCTTGGTGGTTACCTCATTCGTCCGTTGACCCTGTGTGGGTTGCGACGGGGCACATGAGGGCCGAGCTCTAGGTCGGCGCGATCTTGGCTTCGACGACCCGAGGTACAAGAAGGTGAGTTCTTGCTTGTGGTCGGATTCACAAGACTTCCCGAGCCGAGCTGTAGACAGGCCCGCCTGGGCCGAGCTGTACATGCCTGGGACGCACAGATCAGGGTTGTAGCTGACGTAATTGGTGACGGTAGACAAGGTGTCGGCCAATGGCCTTATTGAGGTCGGTTGACCCGAGGTCCGAGTACTGAACTAGTTCTCATGCGAGGAGAGGTTCATGCCAATCTGCCACAGCTGCTAAATGTTGGACTTTCCTCATATGTGGTCGGCTATACTCCGGTTTAGCCGACCTGCTTGGAAACCCCCGTATCAAGAACCATTAAGGTATTACATGCACATAATATGAACTAGTATTCTCAAAAGCTGGGACATAGACGGATAGTAGCATGAATACCTAACGCTGGACTGTGTGGGAGAGATAAGACCGCATGGTATGTCTGCCATGTTGCACCTTCAGATAAGAGTATCTTGTTTTAGTAATCTCAAATCCAATTCAAAAGGAAAAAAATAATAGATCACTTGTGTGTCATCTTGGATAATAGTTCACCTATATTATCTTAAGACAAAAAAATAATAATAATACTATAAACAACTAACTCCTCATTTCTCAAGACTGTAAACAACTAAAAATAAGAGATCATATATGTCATTTAGGACCATTTTTCCATTCAGCATCCAAAAGACCTTGAAGCAACAATAAGACAACTAAACTTTTAGGCCTCTAAATATTCACTTGGTGCATATCTAAGGGATAAAGAGAGGAATGCACACTCACACTATCAACCACTTCTTTTGATCTATCTCCACACATCATGCATGCCATAAATACCTCCTTTTCTATATAATTTTTTGTTGATGGCCTGCTAGTCACTGACATTGCACCCTACAAAGATCAATTGTCTATCACTATCTGCATTAGGAAAGGCATCAAGTGACTAGTGTAGAAGAAGCATGCAGAGGAGAGACATGAATGGACATATTTTGTAGGCAGATATATGTTTCACCAATGATAGAATTCAAAAGATATTGCTTGGACTATTTAATGAGAATTCTAAAGATATCAGTTGGACTGCAAGTAGCTGCCTTGCTTGCAAGATGCAAAACAATATAATCAGATATTATAAAAAAAAAGTCAAAACTCATAAATGAAAAAGGGTATATGGGTGATTGGTCCATGAAGGATTCTCCTACCTTTTGATTGGTCCATAGTGACTCACACAAACAAGAAAAAATGAGCTATGATAAGAAATAGTGTCTAAAGACCTTCACACATTACATGTCAAATGTATCAAAATCTTCAAACAATAAACATAGTACAATTCCACTTCAAAATACAAAAGCACCATGTCTCAACAAAAACAAGAAATACGAGTCAAACGTCCTAAACTTCTGAACATAAAAAAATATTACAATGAAACTCCAAGGAAGAACTTCTTTAATATCCTCAATGACTTGAAAAGTACAAGAATATAAAATAAATTTATTAGTCATTTTTAAATCATGTAACAACTAAAATAAATTAAATAGATAAAGTTAATACATTACAATGTCACTCCACAAGTTGAAAAGGAGAACTTCAAGGAAGAAGAACTTCCTTAACATCCTCCATGACCTAAAAATTAAAACTCACATTGGAATCCTTTAAAAACTAAAGTAAATTAAATGTCTAAAATAATGAAGCACTTACCTTAGCCTTCCTTTTAATGCCATAAAATTTTCTAAATCAATCCTCTCCACAAATTAAAGCTTGGATAGTTTCCACTCCCAAGAAGACTGGTATGTACCGATCACTCTGCCCCCAGCACTGAATGTTGCTTCTGATGCCATTGAAGTAATGGAAATAGCCAAATATCACATGCCATCTTTGATAAAATGAGAATTTTCAAATTATTTGCCTTCCACCACTTTAATGCATCAAAACTTCCAGTTGCATTCTCATCACAAATATACACATCATTTTGTAAATAGACATCAAGCTCAGATCTCATATTTTCAATAGTATCAACACTCCTGATATAATGATCAAACTTTCTCCTTCCACTTAATATTGATTTCCCTTTAGAAGTAGACGTGGAAGTTGTGTTACTAACACCACTAGCTGAATTTACCTCTTAAGAGTCCCCTTCTGCACTCTTATCAACATTAGCTGTTGTATAATCCTCCATATACTCTTTATAAATTGCATATAAAGTGTCACGTACTTCAAAAATATATCTTTCAAATATATCCTCAGGATAAATAGATTGAAAATAAAATTCAATCAACTTCATTTTGTTTCTAAGGTCTAAGACAGTAGCAATAGAGATCAACAAATTAGAATGACCCTAATACGTATCAAATTTTGCTTTCATTATTGTAATCATTGCTTGTATGTATTCACTGCCACATAGACTTTTGTCATCAAGGAGTTCCTTAATGTTGGTAAGTTCAGAGAGAAATAAATTTGAAGTTGGATAATCATAACCTAAGTATAAAAAAATAAAAAAAATTATTAAAAAACAAAATAAAGATGTATAAGATATATGTTGCACAATTCAAGACTCAATAACAAAGTAAACAGTAAACATCTTATCGGAAATGATATGGGTGACTTCATTAAAAAGTGCCAAGAAAGAGCAAACATCTTCAATTCTATCTCAATCATCTTTAGAAAGCAAATACATGCAATGTTGATCTCTTTCTTGGTATCGAGGGAACACTTTTCTAAACTATAATGCACAAGCCAACATACTATAAGTTGCATTCCACCTTGTGCAACAATCTAAAATCAACATTTTATTAGGCAAATGTAATTGCTTTGTAATATCACTGAATGTAGATAGTTTTGTAGTAGATTCTGAAATATTTCACACTTTCTCGAATATTTTTAATGACATGTTGAATTTCAAATAAACCATCTTGCACTAAAATATTTAATATGTGTGCACAACAACGTACATTAAATAATGCACCATTGCAAGACAACTTATTCTGAAAATTAAAATTGTTTTTCAACATCCTCACTGTTATATCATTATAAGAAGCATTGTCAATAGTTATAGTTGCTACTTTCTTTTCAATTTTTCATTTTTTGAAACATTTATAAAGAGCATCATGTATAGCAACTTCAGAGTGAGGCGGAGGTGCATAAACAAAATTTTAAACCCTGTTATGCAACTTCCAATTATCAACAAAATGACATGTTATGACCATGTATTGCACCTTCTGCCCAGACTTCCACAAATCTATTGTGATGCTTACTCTATTAATACTCTTTAACACATTCTTTAACCTCTTCTTCTCATGCTCATAGCTAGTTATACAATCAATTTTTATTGATTGTCGTGTGATCTTTTGATAAAGAGGATTTACATTTTTCATCAATATATTGAACACATCATACTCAACAAACATAAATGGTAACTCGTGAACCATAATCATATGAGAAGTAACCTCTCTGATTTTGCTTGATCATACTTCCAAATTTTGATATTTGGGATGACATTCACATTGTCTGAGTTAGAATCAAGAGTAGATGCTTGTAGAGTGATGTGCTTCTGACCTTTACTAAGTTGAAATCTTGGACAACAATCCAAATGCCTTTTAAATTGTGTGGTGGTACCAGTCATACTCTTTGCAAGCAGTACAAAAGAACGAACATTTGTCAGCGGTTGGAAGCCACTGACAAATACTAAGAAACGCTGACATATTATTATGTTCCCGGCTATGGAAGCGCTGCCATAGTCGTTGCCAAAAAGTCTGTGGACAGATCTTATGTTCGCGGTTCACTGTCGCCGCTAACATATATATCATTTGTCCGCGCCTTTTACAGCCGCGGACATAAAGTATTATTGGCAGCGGTCGAAAAAGCTGCCGCCATAGACTTTACAGCAACGGCTGTAAGCCGCGGACATTAGAATATTATGGCCGCAGGTTGTAGCCGCAGACATATGTCGCTTTCTCAGCGGCTGAAACCGCTGCCTTAAATATTTATTGTCAGCAGTCATAAGCGCCACGGCAATATGTTTTCTTTTTGTCAGCATCTTGTAGCCGCGGACATATGTACCTTTGGCAGCGGCTTTCCAGCCGCTGATGTTTTCAGAAAGAAAAAAAATTATTTACTACCACACTCTATTCGTGTATGAACCACCTGGATCATTCAATCACATATATTATTATTGAGCCACCACCCAGGCTCACTGGATCATTCAATCACACACTATTGAGCCACCACCCAGGCTCGTTGGATCATTCAATCACACACTATTGAGCCACCACCCAGGCTCGCTGGATCATTCAATCATACACATAGAATATAATACATAAATATTGTTATACAAATATCCAGAAAAGTAGAAAATGTACGTGAAAGTGTAATAAAATAACAGGGAAATCAAGAGACATGATCATCATGATCAGAATAATCATCTGCCCCCTCATCTGTCTCGCTATTGCTCCCGCTCTGAACTGCATGAGGTACATGCTGGGTACGTACCTGTGATGCCTATATCTAGGAGAGGAGTATGCTCATCTCTTCCACCTTCGCAGCTACATTCTCCAATCGAGAAATCTTTTCTCGCATTTGAATCATCTCCTCTTCTTGTGCTTTCAACTTTTCTTCTTGTGCTTTTAATTGTTCTTGCATTATCCTTTCTCGCTCTAAACTGGCAGATGTTCCTGTAGATCTATACCATGTGCTCAACGTCTCTCCACTACCCGTACAACGAACACGGCCAGGTCGATCTTTTCCCATGACCGAAATGAAGGCGTCCTCGGGAGTCGCTGGGGTGTGGCTCTCGGCATCAACGTCTGAGGAAGGAGCAATCATCTGAGTCATAGCCTCCTACAACAAAAGGTAGATAAAAAAATATTAATGATACAACTATGTAATGAAAACATATTCACACAAAAGAAATAGAAATAAAGTTGCTTACATATCGTCTCCTGCTCTCCTCATCTACCCAGCTCTCACTGCCATCTGGTAAGTCTTTGCATCGACCCATCTTAAAACTCAAGTCGATGCGGATTACGTCCATGCATATTAGACTGTTTAAATTGAGACAAAATAAGAAAAAATATAAGTAACTAAATGAAAAAGATAACATAATCATAAAACATAACTCACAAAATCATTCATCAACTGATAAGACTAGTCCTGCCCCGTCTATATGGCATAGACTGAGTGGCACGGTTTTGCTTATTTCGCTCAGCAACCCTCTAAAAATACAAGAATAGATAGTTATTGTTCCATTTATAGAAACAAAATAATCATAAACAATTATATTCTAAGCATTTTAAATATTACCCGCTCATCCCCAGTAGTCCACATCTCGCACATTGTTTGCCAATCTGAGGAGCCAACACCTGCTGGGACGGACGCAATCGCATCATCTAAAGACTTGTCATTAAAATGCTGACATGAAAAATAAATTTTTTTGTCAATATATAAACAAGTTTAAAAAATAAAGTACATATGAAAATGAAATAGTATGTTAACTTACTCTTTTTTTTCTTGCTACGCCAACTGCGATGCATGGCGCTCATGTGAGCAAGCATCTCCGTATCTGTTTTCTCTGTTCGCTCCCATTGGTACGTCAACTGCAAAACAAAGTCACTCAATTATAAGAAAAATATATGCATATATACTATTCAATTTAAATAATAATTACCTGAAGATCTCTTAATATCAACTCCTTAGTCGCAACAGGCAGCTTTGCAAAGTCTTTTTGCCAAATCTTACAATACATTTTTGATATAACACCCATGCGACTCGTAAAGTGATCTACAGTAGGGCCCACGCCATATCCTCGGACGAGGGAGACATTCCATTGTTGTCCATCAGGCAGCCTGTAACACCCCGAAAATTTTATTTTCTAGAAAAATGTGAATAATTTGATGATTAAATATAACTATTATCATGAGATGTAATTAGTCTTAATTTAGGACTTATTAGAGATAATAAATGATATTTCAAGTGTCGTACTTAGAGGTACGCGCTCCGACAGGGCGACACTGGAAAACTGTAATGAAAATAAAATTTGAGAATACCATAATTCTTAGAAAAATATAGTGATATCAGAAATATAAATATCTAGAATTGTTGACGTACAGATTTCGAGATTAAGCCGACGTAACTATTTTTCGGGCGATTTTTCACCCAGTGGAAAATAAATTCTAAAAATTAAACTAAAATCACCATAATTTGTAAAAGTATTACATTAATCTATGGTTGAATTTTTAATACAAATGGATCTTGTTTGAATACATTTACATAGTGATTATTGGGCCAGTTGAATTCTGGGCTATTTACGGAATTGATTTTTGGGATTTATTTCTGCTTACACAACATGGCTACATAAGCCCATGTTATTGCAAATAAACACCTTACACGTTAGTTATATAGGTGTAAGCCCAGGGGAGCTTGCATGCTAAACGTGTTCTCGGGTGGGTTAAGGAGGTTTTACCCCTAACACCTGTGGGCCTACGTGCCCTTGTGCATGGAAAGGCTTGGGGCTATAAAACCATTCTCGTAACTAGCATGCTAACCTTTCCAACGCAAGCCTCCACTGGCTTTTCTCCTGTTCTTGCACCCTTTCTCAGTTCCTGTTCTTGTGTCCTCCTACTGCCAGCTCTTGCTCCTGTTTTTCCTGCTACTGCTGCCATTACCTGAAGGCGATTGCTATTTCTGGAGCTGCTCCTTTGTTTAGAAGAAGATACTCCTCCTGCTGCATGCCGCTACTTCCCTTCCTTCCCGCAGAAGTGTTGTGAACTAGTACTGGGGATTATTGTGTTGCATCCTTGGTTCCATCTTCCATGCGTCAACTATGAGCCATCAAGGTGGAATTGTTACCCTTCAAAAGAAGGTAGGATTCAATCCTCTTTCCTTCTTCTCTGACTCTTGTTCTTGAACTATCCATCAAACTTACAGTTTTAATGTTCAATCTCTTGTTTTAGTTCCATGATGCCTTCAGTACCATTTTTCCAAGATCATGTAGAATTCATCTCCTTCCTTTTTAATCCTACCCTCTACATGTGTTAAGAACTCATGTCAAGTAGACAAGTTGCTACACCTTAGTTCTCCTATTCTTCTTCCAGTTGTGGTAGACATTTTCATGTTTGGGAAAGGAAGAATCTTATTCTACTCTAATATTGATTCTTTTCCTTCTTCTTCCATCCTTGACCTTCATATATGTTGTAAAGTCTTATTGGAGGTCACAACGTTTTTAGAACAGTGTAACTATTTTCGGTCTAGATGTTTATACATCAAGCCTTGATTTGAACCCCTTAAATACTTTGAGATTTAATGCCTATCTTGTAGGAATCCTTCCATCTAAATTATTGTTATAATGGCTATACTTCCAGTACTACCTCATGCTTAGTTTCTAGCTAGACAAGTATGGATTGTAACTTTATGTTTCGTCTTGCTTGTTTAGCATATAAATCACTGTGGAGACTACAAATAGGTTCTTCTATTTGATATAATTCATGCTTTAATCCATAGGTTCCATAATTGGTATTCTTAAAGTGTACTCAAAGTCATTTCTAAAAGGAGAGTTGCTATCTATCGACAGCCAGCCCATAGCTATCGACAGGCCCAGTCTCCCAGAGCCTCAGATTGCTGGGTCTGCTACTATCTATCGACAGCCAGCCCATAGCTATCGACAGATATTGTCCTAGGACCAGCAAACCGTGCTCTGGCTGTTGCTATCTGTCGACAGCCACCTCCTGGCTGTCGACACCTACTGTTCGAACCAATATTTCAGCAGTCTACTATGTATAAACTCTTGTTAAAACTTCATCATATTAGCCTAGCAAGCTACCATCTTCTTTTCCGTGGTAATTTATTGTCATATCACTTCAGAGTTCATCCATATTGGGTACCTTACCTTCCTTGAATTGTTCCTGAAACTATCATCTACAAATGGTACCCAATTGACTGTACTTCCCTGTACTCAGTAACTGAAGTCATAAGATTTGATATCCTGAGAACTTGAACGTTGAGTATCCCTGTGGAATATGAATAACTGATGATAACATTTATTGGGTCCTTGGACCCCACCTGACAGATATGCCTGTGCAAATAGGGCTGGTCCAGTCCTGGGAGGAGCACCCAAATTCATTTTCGGACCGCGCGGAATGATAAAGGGCAACGGGATGTTTGGCATTGCATCAATTACTGCTTAACTATGGTCATCATAATTCATGTTCTGTGTAACTGTTAAATGAGCCAGTTTTCAGTTATATACCTGAGCATGCCTTGTGTTCATTATCATTGTTTCAAGCTTACCGTCCTGACATTTAACTGTGCCTCTTTGTTATCCGTTCTGCCATTGTCTTAGCTATCATGTATTCACCATTTGAATTGATGATTTGAATCCTACTGGGCTAGTTAGCTCACTAAATCCTACTTTTTCAGGTATCTACAGTTCTAGAAGGCGGGACAACGAGATATGTGTGTGGAGAGACCAATCTTGACAGCATTTTACTTTTGAGATTGATAATTGGAAATCTTGTAATATTCATAGAATGCCAATTATCAAATTTTTATTTAGTAGAGCTCCCAAGCAATTTACTGCTCAATCAATTTAAAGTTTACTCTTGACTCCTCATGCGTTCACGTTCTGGCATTTATAGTTATATTAAATGACGGGACGTGATACAGCCTCCTCTCTGTAACTCCCCTAGTCGGCCCTCGATGGCCAGTGCCCCTCCCCCAAGATGGTGCAGACGGTGCAGATGAACCTGTTGAAATATAAACATTAAACATCATTAGAGAGTATCTATTAAACAATGAATATAAAAGTTACATGAAATTAAAATATGAACCTGCTACAAAAGATGTAGATGCCACCGAAGAGCCCTGAGGGCTGGAAGAGGGAGCTATCTGCTGAAGAGTGAGAGGAGAGGAAGCTCCTGAGAGGTGGGAGCGAGAGGGAACCCCTGAGATGTGGGAGGGGAGGGATTGCTTGAAAGGTGGAGGGAGAGGAACCGACAGAGTCCAATGCCTTCATAGGCGTGAGCCATCACGAGAAGGGCGCTCACTACCAGACACCATCTGTTAAAAAAATTTATTAGTAAATATGTAAACATAACAAGTTAAAAAATTTCAATCTTGAACATCTATGTAAATTTATGTTAAAAATGAAATATAAATACTAATGTAAATAAATCACCTAAATATCAATGTAATCGTCCACTCTTACGCTACTTTCTTGACATAGATCCACATCTTGAATTCTTCTCTAATCGGAACATCAATCAGATTGTCCTGAAATGCTTCGTCACTTGGTTCTATATCATTCTCATGAGACTTATCTTGCAAGTCATAGTAATCACTCAGACGTGCTTTGACAGGAATGATCTATCCTTGTGTTGTGTTCATTGACATAGAACACATGTTCCACTTGACTTGCCAGGGCAAATGGTTCATCTGTATTGAGCCTTTGACGAGTGTTCAGGCTGATAGTTCCATATTTATCTATTTTAAATCCTCTATATTTTCTATAAACATCCCACCAATCACACTCAAATAAAACAACACGTCTTTGATTATCGAAACATGTTTCCAATACATCATTTAGATGTCTACAATATCCTGAGCATTCGGATTCAAGTTCTACATTGACAATAACTCCAGACAACTGAGTGACCTTTGTTGCATCAATAGATGATGTACGAAACCTGAATCCATTGACAATATAGCCCGAGTGTGAATGTGCAAACTTGAAGGTGTTCGTGCCAGACAGTATATATCAGGAGTACACGAGGATCATTTGCATCGTACAAATCTTTCACATAACTTTGGAACCATTTCAAGAAATTCCTTTCTATATGGCTTGAACTCTCAACACATCTCCTATTCAAAAAAATATTCATCGATATCTTCAATCTGTTTAAGAATGTACATATGTGCCTTCTCAACTTCTTCTTCAGACAATGTACGAGTATTACCATTTCCTGCTAAGAAACATCCTGGAGATTTGAATATCGAACAACCTCCTTCATTATTGTCTTTAGAGGGGCCGTCATAGTTTCTTTCCCTTCGGTTAAAGCGAGTGTCAATACCGTCCATATACATTGAACAAATGAGATTGTTTCCTCCATAAGATAGCCTTCAACAATTGAACCTTCTGGATGTGCCCTATTTAAAACATAGTCTTTCAATTTCTTCAAAATCTCTCTATAGGATACATCCATCGATATTGAACTGGTCCGGCAATTCTCGCTTCATATGCAAGATGTACAATCAAATGAACCATGACATCAAAAAAAGAAGGTGGAAAATTTTGTTCCAACTTACATAATGTTACTGCAATATCACCTTCCAATGTAAGCAAACGATCAAATTGAAGAACTTTGGAATAGACATCTCTAAAATATATATTTAACTCTGTAATTGGGTCTATCACATCTTGATTGACAATACCACGAATTGCCAAAGGCAATAATACTTGCATGTATATATGACAATCAGGACTCTTCATCCCTACCAATTTTCGACTTGTAATATCTACACATTTCATCAAATTGGAGGAATATCCATCTGGAACTTTTATATTACGCAGAAAGTTGCACACAACCGTTGTCTGCAATCTGTTCAATATATATTCTATCGCTGGTAACCTGGTCTTATTTTGACTATTGTCTGTCTGTGGATGAAATTCTGGTCTTATTCCCCACTGTTCCATATCTAACCGTGCATTCAGACTGTCTTTTCTCTTTTCCCCATCAAGAAGATTCAAAGTTCCCAACAAATTGTCACATACATTCATCTCAATGTGCATTACATCCAGGGTGTGCTGAATGAGTAGATTTGACCAATACGACAACTCTCTAAAAAAAACACTTTGTTTCTTCCATCCTTCTAAATTCTTGATATCCTTCTTAAAGTTCTTTCCAAATCTGATATGAGGAAATTGAAATTGTTGATTCCACACTGCAGCACCCGTTACCACTTCTGGACGCTTACGACGTTCAGCCACGCCATCAAATTTGTGTTGATACTCACGCCTTCTCCATCTATGACTGATTGGCAAAAATCGTCGGTGCCCTAGATAACAAAATTTTCGACAATTATGCAGCCATTTTGAATTTGTATCATAATGACAAGATGGACATGCATGTTTTCCTTTGGTACTGTAATCACGGAGATTGCCCCCCCCCCTAGACATGGACAAAAATACCAAATAGGGTGTGTGTGGGATATGGATGTGTGTGATCGCCACCTAGTCGACTGCTCTATGAATAGAAGATAAACATGGCTAGTCTAACAAGGAAAGGAGAGAGAAAGAGGGGCGGACCTGATGTCGTGGCGCTAGTAGAGGTCGCGATAGTACTGATAACGCGACGTCGAATACCGTCGCGTCTCCATCGCGTCGTCGCCCACCGCCGCGTTCTCTTGTTGCGGGAGTTGTGAGTGTGGACCTCTTCCCGTCCCCAGCCGGCCGGAAGACGAGAGCTCCTCGTGGATGAACGGTCGAATGCCTTCCAAAGAGGAAATAAACAAAGGAAGCCCTATTAGAATACTTAAAAACGTAGTATCTACTCTAAAATGAAAGAAATGATTGAAGCATGGAGGGAATGAACCTGGGGGGTTTTAAACCCTTGGGTGTGGGAAAACGGGGTGTGTGTGGAAATGTGCTATCTAAAAATAAACATAAAAATGCATGCGAGGAAAGAAGGAAAGAGGAGATGAGAGGTGAGCCCCATTGGGGCGACTCCTTGGCATTGATGTGGCTTGAAGGATCGTCCAAAGCTTCTGGAGGATGCTGGAGCCGCCCTCTTCACGTCCCGTACTCCATGGATGAAGAAATGATGTGTTTCGGTGGAGAAGGGTGTGAAGGAAAATGTGGGTGAAGGGGTGCTGCGAGGTTAAGTATGGATGAGGGAAGATTTCGGCAGCCCTTCAGAGGTAGGAAATGAGGCTCTCCTCGTCCTTGAGGAGGGGCCTTTCTTTTATAGAGCTTGGAGAGAGAAAATGTCAATATTATCTCTTTAAAAAGGTGGGAAATTAAAATGGGAGATAATATCCCATTAAAATTGCATGGGAAGAGTCCATAGGGTCCTTCCCAGAGTCCCTAGGGCCGAAAACTCGCCCCAAGGGGTTGAGATAATCCCTAGGGATATGACTTGGTCAATGGGAGGACAAATAGGAGGTTGTTGCGGAGTTTGGTGCGCTCTGCTGCTGTCGCGGCGCATCGTAGCGTCGCGACTAGAGACGCGGCGGGTCTAGACGTCGCGACAGGGACCCCCACATGCACGTAAATCATGCATGGGCTGTCGCGGCGTCCATAGCCGTCGCGACAATAATCGCGGCGCTACGATATGTCGCGACATGGAAATCGAATTATATTATATTATTCAACCTATTATGTGAAGGATATGAGTTAAATGGATAAAGACTCTCCTAAAGTGATAGGGCGGGATTTCAAGGCAATTTTGAAGTGTTGATGGGCTCAATCAAGGCTAATGATGGGCTCAAGGTGAGTGACCAATTAGGGGCTAACAAAGACGACATGAAATGTGGTTCAACCCATTAGTCAGAACCGGGTGTCTACAGATTGCCCCTCCTTGGCTTCCACTTTACAGGGGAGCGAGCGGAAGTGGAGCGAGTCGTTCATGGAATGATGGCAGAGCGAAAATGGCGCTGAGTGGACTGAAAAGTGGAAGCCAAGGTAAAAAGACACCTGGTCTAACCAACAGGCAATTGGAATCTTTGTGAAAGCCCCGAGTCAGCTGTTCAAGCAGGATGCAAAGAAGAACACAAGTCTGGACGAGAAGGAGAAAAGAAGAGGGCGATCAACCCCTCGATTGAGAGGTACTCTAGCCGATTGGCCTGCAGGTTTCGCTTTGGAGGGACATGTGCGTGCCAGGCAGGTAACTCATGACTCTGTCCTGGGAGCAGTTCTCAACCAAAAGGATCAAAGGAATAGGATGAAAATTTGATAGGAAATCTAGACAGGGAAAATCTTGTCAAACTGACGGGAACAACTTACTCGGAGGCAAACCTTCCGATTCGGAGTGGAATTGGATTTCTTGTTGGAATTTGAAGGATGATTGGGCACTCAACAAGGGCTCATGAAAAGTCTCGAATGAGTCAGGAAAGCTCAAAGTCCTACATGATGCATGCTGGGCTAAAATAAAAGAAATCATCAAAACGAATGCAAAGAAAAGAGAAAATAGAAAATATATCAAGGATAATATTGCTAAGCCGAATAGGAACGGGTCAAGAGACTACCCACAACCGTAGTGCAGGCCTGAATCTATCATCCCCGGGCCTACTTAACTCAACGGCCTATCCGACGATTAACAATGTGCGCCTAGATCATCACTGTTTTGGTAAAGGGGAACTCAAATCTCAGAGTACATCGAGAACCAGCCGGTCCTTGAAACGATATAACAGCTAAAGTACCATATAGTAATGCAAGGAGTAGAGAAAGAGATACTTACCTGACTTACCTGTGGTGGCTTCTTTTTTGGTTTTTCTGGATTTTTTTTTGTTTTTTTTTGTTTTGTATTTCGTTTTGACAATCAAACAAGGAAAATAAGCACAGAAACATGAACACAGTCAAGCAACATAAGAAAGATCATAGAGAACAGAAAACAATACATTAAGCATGAAAGCGACGTCCATTGTCGCCGCGACATAGTCGCGACGTATCGTAGCGTCGCGACATGGTCGCGGCGCATCGTGGCGTCGCGACTCAGATAGAGCTCAGAAAACGGAAAAGACTCAAGTTTATCTCTATCCTAAGACACCTATAATGACACTAGGACTCCTTGAACACTCCCACTCTTACTCTAACTCTTAAGTGCGGGATTAGAGAGGGATTGCACCCGTCTAAAATCTATAAATAGAGGGCTTAAAGGTGCTAATCCCGCAGCTAAACTCCTCTCTTCTCTCTTCTTTCAGATTTGCAGATTTTTCTCTGTTTTGCAAGCATGAAGAGGGGTTTCTCCGCTTTCCAGGAGGAGATACCTCCGTACTCCGGCCCGAAGGCTGCAAGGGAGTCTCACGCCGATCTCCGGCAGCTGAGCGCCATCCCGGGGCATATTTGCATGCGCTCGGATCTCCAAGTAAGTGCTTCTTCCTCTCTTTTCTGCAATTTCTGCACTTATTCTGCCCTGTCTTGCTCTGTTTTGCTTTTTCCGTTTCTCAAATTCCCCTCCTTCTTCTCACTTCCAGAACTTACCTGGTCAAAGAAGGTTCTCCAAGCTTCCATGGCTTCCCCCATGCTAGAGATGCTTCCTCCTACCTCCATCAGTCACTTAAAGGAGTGGGGCTTAAAAACCGTCTTAGTTCTTGCCAAGAAGTACGATAAAATCGTACATGTGTGGGATAGCGTCACGGCGCTAGCGGAGTTGTGGCACCCGCAGACCCACATGTTTCTCTTTAGGACATTTGAAGCTACGATTCTTCTGGAGGAGTTGGAGGTTATGCTTGGCCTCCCACGGTACCAACGAGGTGATGAATTGACGATTTCATACACCGTGGAGCCCATCAACTCATGGAGCATCCTTTCAGAGATCACCACGAAGAAGAAAGAGGACCTGCGATCTATGACGAGTGGGACGCACGTTCACCTCCTACCCATCGCACAGTCGATAACCTCTCAGTGCAAGCGTAAGACACGCAACTACCTCGCCATTGTCAAAGCTGCTGCGATTTGCATATGCGGGGTATTCTCTTCCCTACAACAGATGGCGCCATCTCCTTCGCAAATCTCAGCATCGTGGACTCTCTTTCCGAAGCTATGAACATAGGCCAAGCGGTCTTGGGATTTCTTTACGCCGGCTTATCTTCTGCAGCTATGGGAGGTCCCTTTTTCGGCTCCATTGTTGCCCTCGAGCTGTGGATAAGGGTGCATATTCAGTTCCGGGCGATGGATGCTTTGGCCCCGAGTGCAAGTCAATGCTCCACCACCCGTTGGCTTACGTGGGTGGGCCCCTCCACATGACTACCCATGTTTGGTGCAAGACGGCGCAGGTAAAAGGCTTGAAGGCTTGGCGCAATACCTTCGGAGGCTCACCGCGGTGGGGTTCGATATGCTCCCCGCTTTATGCACGGACGGATGGTCCACTACCCTCAGCGCACTGGGCTGGCTTTGAGGCTGATCGACAATGAGGCGCTAGTTTTGTACAACCCGGATCGGTGTTATCTCCAATGCGGTGCGGCCCGCACAGTTGTTCCACATCCTCTCGCACTATCTGCCCATCCAAGAGAGGAAGAGGGGAGATCGACAGGACGAGCTTGATGTACGCAGCGCCATCGTCCATTGGGAAGCATGTGCGACGAATTATCTTCAGGCTGAGGTGGCAGAAGAAGATGGGACATGATGAAGGAGTACCTCAAAGCGTTGAAGAAGATTCGGCCGGCGGCGAGGATCAACTGAGTATCGACTGTAGGGTTTGATTAATTGATTGATTGTGGGCATGAGATGGTAGCTAGGAAAGGAATTTGGCTTTTATTTGGTTTTTTTGAAAGCATTAGTGAATGTAAGCACATCAGTTTGAAAGAATAAAACAGGAAATTTCTGCTAGAGAAACCTGTCTCGGGTTGAGACGTGACGGTAGGTGGCGCCGCCTCCGTAGTCGCGACATGTCGAGGCGTCGCGACATGGTCGCGACGCTTCTTCGTGTCGCGGACAAAGAAGCGGCGTTCCGATACGCCGCGACATAAACTGACCCCTTCAAATGCAAATGGCCGTCTTCTTTCCCCTTTCCGGTTTTCAAAATTCAGAGCCCCCCCTCCGGCGACTCCTAGCTTCCTTGCGGTCTAGCCTTCTTTCCTCCCTCACTCTCCCTCTCAACGAACCCCAAAGTGTGAAGCTTTTGCCATGAAGGAGGACGTGACTCCGGAGAGGGATCTTCGCGGAGGAAGCGTCAAGCGGAGCGGCGGAGCTCCCGCCACCGTGCGGAGACGGCCCGGGTCGAGGAGGAGGAGATGGAGGACATGGCGATGGAGATGGAGGTGGAGCCGGAGGTCCCGGATGTGAACCTCGAAGAGGCGAGGGAGAAGAAGAAGAAGGCCATGAAATCGGTAAGAAACGAACCCCGATCCTTGAATGGAATGTGTAGAAATGATAGGCGGAGCCCTAGAGGGCGAATGTAGGGCAAGATGCCCAAGAAAGAGAGGACGGACAAAAAGGGTTCCGGCCCGTCCGGTTCTGAGAACGCGGCGTTGCGACCCGCCGCGACACCATATGTCGCGGCGACTCGTAACGCCGCGACCTTTTCGCGACAAGAGGATGCGTCGCGTTATTATCGTGACCCTTTTATGGCGGCGCGACAATGTCGCGACGCATCGGGCAGCCGCGACAAGGTCGCGACCTTGAGAGAGGCCGCGACAAAGACCGAGGGTAGAAAGTAATGATCCTTTTCCATTCAAATTTTGTGTTTGCAGGGCGACATGAGAATTAGGGTTTCATGGACTTTAGTTTTAGCAGTCTTCCTCGCTTTCCCATCATTCCAGAGGGACAGGATAGAAGAGATAGGATTTGGGGAGATATTCTGCATGGAGTGGATGAGGACAGATCCAGCCCTGACCCAAGCCCTGAGGAGTAGGTGGGATACGGAGGCGATGGCCTTCGTATTCCCTTGGGGGCACATGATCCCCAGTCTGGAGGACGTGAGCCGGATCACGGGGCTCCGAGTGTATGGGAGACCCGTGAGCGGGTTCACGTACCCCTGCTACCACGACATAGCCGAGCGGCTGCTGGAGTTGCCTGTGGAGCGCAGGTCATCCCTAATTCCACGGAAGGCGCTACAGGAGAGCTTAGGCTTGTACGATGTAGCGAGACAGACTGGTGATGATGCAGATGAGTACTTGGAGCAGCTAGTTCGGGGCAGCCGGAGAGAGCTAGCGAGCGAGCCAGGGCCACAGGCAGACTTGGATCTGCGTCGTTTCCTCATCCTCTTCCTTGGCAGACTCTTATTTGCTACGAGGGGCGACGTAGTCCACTGCCGTTTCTTGCTCCTGCTGGAGGACCTATCCGAGGTGGGAGGCTACACGTGGGGAGCGGCATTTCTGGCGCACCAGTTCGACAGTCTGGGCGCCTCGGAGCGGCAGACTTCCACGAGCGGCTTCTACCCTTTCCTTCAGGTTTGTAACCTCTCTCACTCTACCCTTCGAAATTGACTGCACTTGCTATAAACTGTGAACTAATCTATCTACTTGCAGGTCTGGGCCTACCTACACCTTCCAGGTCTGGGGAGAGGGGTTCTCGAGCGGCCGGGCCTCGTGCCCATTGCACGCCGCTGGGACTCACCTCGTGATTATAGAAGCCTTGGGGACCAGTTGACGCGCTTGCAGGAGATGATTGACAGCTACCCTCATCTAGACGTAAGTGTTCTAACCCTTTCTTTCACGAATTAGATTTGATTTGATTGACTAATGACTGATTGCCCTTTGATGTGCAGGTGGTGTGGCAGCCATACTTAGAGGAGGGTGACGAGGGACAGCCCCAGTTGGTGCAGTCTCGCCCCTACTTCGGTAGGTAGGTGTGGTTGCATGCACTCAACCTGGTGTTACCTCTGAACCTATTCTTGTGCCAGCGCTCGTTGGGTTTGCGGCAGAGTGCCGTGGAGTTTCCGACTCGAGACCAGTTTCGCAGACCGGGTCGGAGCTTCTGGGGGCTCCACGACACCACTGATTGGCGCGTGCGGGCACAAGAGCAAATCAACAACTGGGAATGCCGGGGAAAAGCGGTCAAATCAGCTGCGACCATGGATGACGCGTACCTGCAGGCCTATGCCTTAAAGTACGGAGGCAAGGTGTACAAGAGCGCCATGCATCAGGTAAAACTCCTAAACCACAGCTCAAAGAATTTGGATTTGCGGAATGGATCTGATGATTTGGCAATTCATTGCAGGTGGATGTGACTGGTGAGATGGCATCGCTCCGAGCCTTGCTCCACTCTGCGGTGCAGGATCGAGAGGCAGCTCAGAGGCAGACGGCGGAGTTGGTAAGTACCTTGTTCAATTTCTGCCTTTGATTTAACTCAAGCAGATTTTAGAAACTGACGTACCTTTTGTGTGCAGCGGAGTGAGTTGGAGAGAGTGATGGGTGCCGGAGCAGGCGGTGCCTCCTCCTCTCGGAGTGCAGGGGGCTCTCCATCGCTTCTGGAGGCCCGGCTGGCAGGGGCGGTGCTTAGAGCTAAGGAGGCTCAGAGGCACCTGGAGGAGCGGGTAAGTATATTCGAAAATTCAAGTTGATTATTGATTGATACTGATTGACTGCTTGTCGCGTAGGAGAGGGATCTGCGGCTCACCACGGAGCACGCCATGGATTTGCAGACTCAGAGGGATCAGTACCAGGGGGAGCTCCAGACTACCCGGGCTGAGAGGGACCAGCTGTGCGTCCGGGCGGAGGCGGCTGAGGCACAGGTCGCGGCCGCGACTAGGGAGCTGGCAGCGCTGCGGGTACAGAGGCCGCCAAGAGACCAGGAGGAGATCATCCGGCTGCGCGCAGAGTTGCTGGCGCAGCAGACGTTGGCACGGAGCCTTCAGCAGATCGTGACGGACATAGGCCGTTCACGTAGCAGGAGTCGGAGCGGTGCGAGCGTTAGCAGGGCGACCGACGCCTCTGTTGGACAGTACTTGGCAGGTTCCTCCAGCAGGCGGAGGAACGAGGAGGAGGAGAGGTGCCGGCAGGGCGAGGGTAGTGCTCAGGATGGCAGAGGGGGTGGCGAGATGATGCCACACTCCAGATAGGCGAGAGGGATCTGGGGAGAGTGGCGGTGGACAGTGAGGAGACTTGTGAGCCACCTCCCCTTTATCTGTACATATTGTTCATGGCTTAGTGCAGCTTTTCTTTTCTTTCATGTCAACAATTGTGATAAATGAATGGTTTGTGATTGACACGAGTGAGAGGCGAGTTTCAAACAAGTGAGAGAGACAGAGAGTTCTGAGTGTGACGTTGTACTTGCCTTTTTTGAAACTCCTGCTCCTGCACACACTTAAGAAAACAAGTTAGATCTGTTCTTAGGCTCAGCCCCTTGCACTAAAATGATAAAATCTAACTCCGTAATTGTCAAGGGGCCGAGCCTTATTAAGTAGGCGAAAAGACAATGAAAATAATGCATGCTAAAGAAAAGCAATATGTACACACATTTTTCGATTTTTTTCTGAAAATTATATTTATTTATTTTTGGGTTTTGGGAATCTTTTGATTTTTTTTTAGATTTTTGAAATTTTGATTTTTTTGGGTTTTGGGGATCTTTTGATTTTTTTGGATTTTTGAGATTTTGAATTTTTTTTGTTTTGGGGATCTTTTGATTTTTTTGGATTTTTTTATATTTTTGATTTTTTTTTTTAACTTTCTTTTGATAACAACACTTCTTAATCTTGAGCGATTGGCCCTGAGCCTTACCTCCATCTCACTTTGGCGAGTAAGGTTTATGTGCAACGCATATTCGTCTTAGGTTTGCTAAGATTTCTTGCCCCTGGAATGTCAATGTTCCAACACAGACCAAGTGTAGGGATTCTTTGGTCATTTTAGGCGGGACAGGAAGAATATAAATGTGATAAGACCTAATCTCGGGGTCGGGGTTACTGGCTTGTAAAACTTGCAATGAGCATGCCATATGTGAGATTCATCTGTTGTCCAGGGACTTTAGGGCCATAGTATTTTCTTCTTTGATTGGGGCATGCGTGCGACCGAGCTCAAGGGCGTCCCGCGGGGAACTGTACTGCCACTCTTTAACATGCCCCTTCATTTTATCATTTTGTCACTTTATTTTTATGCCATATACTTTTTTCTTAGAACTGCCCGTCCCTCTTTGAGACTTCAAACACATGGTTTACACTGTTGCACGTTTACAGGCTAGCCTCCCCCTTGCCCCTAGACCTTGTCCGAGTAAGGAGAGAATTGACCTTTGCTTCCCTGAACGAGGGCTAAGCGAGAACACCATACATGAAGGGGAAATGACCTTAGGTCACCGTGCTGAGTATGCGATTGAGCATAAATATTATTCTGCCAGTAGGAGAGGGAGTGAGACCCTTGGCAAATGGCTACCTGTCAATTGGTGTTGTTATCAAAAGACTGTTTATCAGGGGTAGAATCTTTAAGATATAATCCATTCCATGGGTGAGAGAGTTCATCGCCATCGGCATTAACTAGCTTATACACGTTCCCCGGTACACTTCTTTAACGACGTACGGCCCTTCCTAGTTCGCAGACAATTTTGACCTTGGACCTCCAGGTTTTATGAAATACGCTTCAAAACCATATCTCCTTCTTGAAATTTGCGCTCAATCACTTTTTTTGAAAAGATCTTGAGAGTCTATTTTGATATGAAAGCACATGATCGGCTGCAGCAAGGCGTCGTTCGTCTAAGAGTTCTAGTTGTGTAAGTAACGCCTCCCGATGTTCATCGGGATTAAGTTCCTTGTCTAACTGAATTCTCAGCAAAGGGGTGAGGATTTCATATGGACATACCACTTCCATTCCGTATGTAAGTGAGAAAGGAGTTTGCCCCGTGGGCGTTCGTACGGAGGTGCGGTAGGCCCATAAAGCCTCAATTAGTTTTTCTGGCCAATCAGCAAATTTATTAGACTCACAAGTTTTCTTCAGAATTTTCAAAAGTGTTTTGTTTGTGGCTTCGGCCTGACCGTTGCCTGTGGATAATACAGAGACGAATGATGCAAGGAATATTGAATCTCTTACATAGGTCTTGAAGCTCTTGGGATATGAACTGCGGTCCATTGTCGGTGACGAGGCTGCCTGGTACTCCAAACCGCGCAATGATGTTCTTCATGATGAATCTACACACGGTCGAACCCTTGATTTCTGCAAATGCTTCTGCTTCGGCCCACTTGGTGAAATACTCAGTAGCAGTGAGGATGAAGGATTTTTGTTTTACCTGAGCATTAGGATCACCCAGAGGCCCGATGATATCAAAGTCCCACATGGAGAAAGGCCAAGGAGAAGAGAGTGGATGAAGAGAGGAGGATGGAGCATGGATTCTATAGGCATGGACTTGGCATTTGATGCACCTACGAACGTAGATAGCGCAATCTTCTTCTAGGCTTGGCCAGTAATAGCCCTGCCTAAGAATCTTTTATCCAACATATGGCTATTCACATGCCCTCCACACTCGCTGGAGTGGGAGCCTTCCACAATCTTTCAAGCCTCTTCATCTGTTACGCATCGGAGGAGCATTCCATTTAGAGCGCGCCTGTAAAGAACTTCACCGATCAGGGTACATTTCAATGCTGCTCTACGGATGGCTCTCTTGTCCTCCGCTTCAGCTTCTTCTGGGAAGGTGCCGTCTCGGAAATATTGCTCAATTTCATGGTACCACGGCCTTTCTTCTTCCATCATCTCTCCTAACTCCACAAGCAATAACTCCTTCGCTTCTTTCCTCTCTGCCTTCAAGACTAGAGAGCTCCTAAGGTTAACGAACTAAGGGTCGTGAGTGGAGGGAGCTTCTAACCTTTGAACGGTGATCGTCTCAGCACTGCGGCTGAGAGGGAAGGAGAGGGATGAGGCTAGTGATGCCAAAGCATCAGCCAAGATATTCTGAGAGCGAGGGGTATGGATGTAAATGAGCTGACGGAATTACTTGGCTAGGAGTGTGACCAGGTCTTGATAAGGCTTGAGTTTGGGGTCACAAGTGCAATAAGTAGAAAGGACTTGCCAAAGAACGAGCTGAGAGTCTCCTATAATCTTGAGATGACGCGCGCCTAGAGATAGGCGAGCTTAAGACTGGCAAGGAGAGCCTCATACTCGGAGATGTTGTTGGTGGCATGGAATTGAAACTGATAGGCTAGAGGAATGGTGATCCCTTCTGGGGTGAGCAAGAGCTCCTATGCCCCGTCCCCTAGAATTGAGAGCCCCATCGAAGTGGAGCGACCAGAAGGGATCGCGAGAAATTAGTGACAGATTTTCATCGGGGAATTCCTCTTGAACCGTGTCACTATGAGGAAGAGGAATGTGAGCAAGGTGCTCAGCAATGGCATACCCTTTTATGGCTTTCTGAACTATGAAGGAGATGTCAAATTGGGAGAGAAATCTTTGCCAGCGCGCCAATCTGTCAGCGAGGACTCGCTTCTCAAGGAGATACCTAATAGGATCCATTCTAGAAATCAAACTCACCTTATGAGCTAGGAAGTAGTGCTTCAATTTCTGTACCACCCAAACTAGCGCTGCACAGGTTTTCTCCATTGTGGTGAGTTTGAACTCGGAGGGATTGAAGAGCCTAGATAGGTAGTAGACTGCCCTTTCTTTGCCGGATTGATCATGCTGAGCAAGGACAGCTCCTAGGGAGTCCTCAATGGTTGACAGATATAGAATCAAGGGTTTCCCAGGGATGGGAGCCTGATGTACGGAGGATTCATAAGATAACTCTTGAGTTCATCAAAGACTTCTTGGAACTTGGCATTCCATTCGAAATTGACTCCTCCTTTCAACAGTTCATAGAAGGGACGACATTTGAGAGTGTGAGATATGAATATCCTTATGAACTGAAGCCGACCAATCAAGCCTCGAAGCTCAGATATGTTCTTGGGAGGAGGCATTTCATTTATTGCCTTAGCCTTGTGCGGGTCTATTTGAATCCCCCGTTTACTAACAATGAAGCCTAACAGCTTACCTGAAGAAACCCGAACACGCACTTCTTGGATTCATCTTTAATTGATATTCTTGTGCGCGGCGAAACACTTGGCAAGCACGGAGGAATGCTCTCTTCTGGTTCGAAACTTCACCACGATATCATCCACGTATACCTCAACATCAATATGAATCATGTCGTGGAAGATAGCTAACATTGCTCTTTGATAAGTGGCGCCGGCATTCTTCAGTCCAAACGGCATGACCACATAGCAATATGTTCGCCATGGGGTGGTGAAGGAGGTTTTCTCTTGATCCTCCGGGGCTAGACGAATTTGGTTGTAACCTAAATACCCATCCATAAAAGATAGAGTTTCGAACCCTGCAGTATTATCGATCAGAACATCCAAGTGAGGTAAGGGGAAATCATCTTTAGGACATGCCTTATTCAAGTCCCGGAAGTCTATGCAGATACGCACTCTTCCGTCCTTTTTCATGGCCGGGACAATGTTCGCCACCCACAAAGGATAGAGGACTACACGGATGAACCTGGGTGCCTTGTTGCGTATTTTCTTTGTACCTGGGTGCATTACATGCTGGACATCGATCCCTATGTTCATGTTCATTTCGAAACAAGACACAGTCATTCTGACAAGCATCTATCTTCTCATGACCTAACCCAAATCTTTCATAGTCTTCTTCACTTCATACCA
>JACBKR010001878.1:0-38601 GCA_014218235.1 Colocasia esculenta | reverse complement strand
CATGTGGGAAGGGCCGAACCAGGATAAATTCCTTGTGTCCATTGTGTGATTGTTTATTTGCTTCCGCACTGCTACTCTTTATCACACTAACTAACCAAACCTTCGAGTGGTATTTTTCTGTGTTTTAGTTTCTATTTGCAGAAAATCAGGAAAACCTATTCACCCCCCCTCTAGGTTAGCTTGCTTCCGTACCAAAAGGACCAACACAATCTACCCCTCTGATATAAGCACGTCCTTGCCACTGCTCACATATAGCACACAATCAAATCCCAGGCAGGTGGATTCTAGAGGCGGCCCCCATAGGCTCAAGAGGTGGCTCCCACTATGTAGCACTTTGCACCATTATGGCCTCCAAAGATGGCTCCATAGCGTAGCACTTTGCTCTGTGTGGCACTTAGTTCCTGCAGTTCCGGCTGGGCTAGGCTCTGATACAATTTCTGTAACGACCCTCTTTATACTGGTATGATTTTAGCAATCCACGTCAGTACAAAGAACGTCGTCACAGTGGGACATTTACCCAACACTATACAATAGGTTGATATGTACATGAATAACAATGGAAATATAGAGGAAATAAATGTAATTCCTATTCCATAATCATCCACGCATTCGACAGTTATATAGCAATGAAAAAAATAACAATGTCCACATTATTACAATTCTAATTGAAATACATTGTCCTTAACATCGTTTACATACTATGGAAAGAAAAGTATAACTATGAAGAAATCATCCACAAGTAGCTACTCCTCGCGCTCGGAGTCGCTCCTCGCCATGCCCTCTTCAAGTACGTGGACACATGTCTCACCTGTACGCCGAAGCGCGTATGCGTATTCTAAAAAGACCCAGCAAGCAATCTAAAGATAACATTGTTACACATATCACACACATGCTAAACTACTAAACAATAAGGAAACACATGCTATCTTTTTAAACAATAAATGAATTACATGACACATGCTTTATAACAATTAACAATTATCCATAACAATCTACACCTACTTTCTACACATGATAATTAACTTGATTCATATTGCAATTCATAACTCATATCAATCATATTATTAAAATAAGTCAATATCCATGAATGACCTATAACATGCTTTCTACACATAGTATATAACATGATACATGGTTTCAAATTCTATTCAAATCACTTCACAATTCTACGCAATTTGAGCATGGAAATATGCACCAACTAACTAGCAATCCTAGCATGATATCTAATCATTTTCACATACATTCTTAACACTTATTCACATAATTAGCTTGCTGTTTTAAAATAAATTATCATGTTCACATAACATTAGCACATGAATTAATTAAACTATACAACATGATACTAAACATGAGATCACAATTAACATAAACTACATTAACACATGTATAACATGAACATATGCATTTTTTCCCCTTGGATTTCACACGTATTTACTTTCTCATTTACATTCACTTTCATTTACACATGATTTCACACATTTTTCACATAGTTTTCACTTGCACATTCACATATCACATGTCACATCACTTGCACTTACCACGTGCCACATTCACATTTTTCACATAGTTTTACACTTTTTACACTTAATTTGTCGTGACACATAGTCCTAACCACCATAAGAAGGACACACATACACCACACATAACACATACCCGCCACCTAGGCAACACAGTGATGAATCTTAGTACTCTGCGCAGACCGGGAGAAGCCCTCTCCACCCTAACCAGTGGCACTTGTCCCTCCAGGATTTCATCCTAATGCCCATAGATATCACATACACATTGAGCCTTTCCATAGGAACTTTACTACAGTACGGCTCTACGGCCCTCTATGGTAGTAGTGTCAATATCGGCACAATTTCCACATTACCACTTAATCGCATTCACTTATACATACAATATACCCTTTTTACATTCACTTAGTTAACGTTCACTTTATAGGTTACAGAACATGATATAACTGTTTCACAGTGATAATTAGGTCATAACAAAGCCCTAATCATGCTACTAATCACTAATTCCACATTATTAAACTTAAACATGCTTCTCATGTTGAAATTCCCTTGTTAAACTAATAACAGTACCTACTATTGTCAAAACAGCATGAAATGTTTATCACAGGCTTCACACAAGTTATATATCACATCTCTAAATTTTCAGATTTTTTGAAATAGTAAAGCTAATTTTAATAAATAAAACAGATCTCATGTAGATTTATCAAGAAATTCATTAAAACATGGTTCACGGCAAAATAGTCGTACCTAATAGTTCCAAAACCTGAAGACGGTAATCATATGATCATATAGAATTTCTGAACTCTAACTTGCAACAAATCGATTTATTTAGAATTAAACACAGGTAGATCATGCTCATTTTCTAATTACAGAAATTACCCTATTTTATATCATGCTAAAAAATTGACAAATCCTCATGATATGACCTACAGTCTGTACCTGACCAGTCACAAATTTTATAGCATGCACATATATCTAGAAATTCGACAAACATAGCACAAAGATCAAAACAGTTATTCTAAAAAAACCTGAAGAACTTGGTGGCAATGGGGTTGCCGCCAACCGGAGTTAACGACACACGATGCTGCCGCCTACTATGGATTTTGATGGCACACAAGTGGCCGTCAATATCCTGTCTGTAGAAGTGCAGACAGAACGCACAAATACAAGAGAATTGGGGTTCCAGGACACGAGGAAAATCCACAAAAATCCTAGGACCTAAAGGACATGTGCAGGATGAAATCCCTCGATTACTTGCCTGATAGAAAATCTACAAAGGTCTAATTTTGCTGAAGAAGCCCTCATTGGCCAAGCCAAGAAGGTGCACAAATCTCCTCCTGAATTCGGTCTGTTTGCAGATGTAGATGGATCTCCAGGGTCGAGGATGATTCCCTAATGCTTGGAGTTTCTCCCAATGATGCAGATCGCCAGAAGACCTCCCCAATTTGCCAGATCAAGCTTGCAAAGAGTCATTTTTCTCACAAGAACCCTAGTTTTCTTTTAAGGCCAAAAGACCTAATCTCGCCAAAACTAGGTGTTTTATAGGATAAAGGGTTAGGGTACGCATTAGGTTAAGTTTCCTATCGTTAGAGCTAGGTTTCCTAATCTAGAACCGCAAGAAACGCAACCGTTTCCAGATCTTAAATTGCAACAAAACTGGGATATAAACGGCCAAATTGCTTCCGTTAACAGTAGTCAGCGTCCATCGATCTGGACGTCAATCTTTTCTGTCCATGCAGTCAACGGCACACTGTTGCCGTCAACATGCAGTTAACGTCAATGTGTGTTGACGTTAACTGACATTTCGGCCAGAACACAGAAATACATCAAAAATATACATATACATCATAACCATTTTAATGTGTGCAGAGAGCAGATAGATATCATATGCACAGAATAAATAAATAATAAATAAATAAATATATATATATATATATATATATATATATATATATATATATATATACATACGTACACAACATAATTACATACAATATGCATGGAAAATAAATATAATATGCACATCAATAATTAGATGCTATATGCACAACATTATTTAATACAATATGCATAGGATGTATAAGTAAATATGTACAAAATTAGCTAAGTACTTATATATACATATATATATATACATATGCACATTTAAATAAATACATTATATGCACGAAAATAACACATATATATATATATTTATACATATCTATGCATATAGGTAACTAAATAATTATAATATGAACAAAATTAATACACACACTATGTACATAAACAAGTTAATACCACATGTACAGAATATAATATGAAAAAAATTTGAGGGTCTCACACTCTCCCCCCCTTGAAAGGGATCTTCGCCCTCGAAGATCGGATCAAGTACCTATGGTGACGTCGTCGGCATCTCTGGCTACACATTCTCCTTAGCCGGTGTTCGTGGTTTTATTGTAGGCTTCTTTGTTGCTATTGTTGTAACACCTCGTGGAACGAACTTCTTCAGTTTCAGACATTCTCTAATCCAATGATCTTTGCTGCCACACTTGAGACATCTTCCCACCTTTACCCAACACAAGTTTCCGCCATGACGCTTACCGCAGTGCACACACTTTGGCTTCTTGCTAGCTGTAGAAGCTACTGACTAGGGTGCTGACTTTGCTGCGCTAAGAGCCTCATCCAAAGTGCCAGGGTCGGACTCTATAAGTCTAGCTCTCAATGATGGTTTGAGCCTCATCACAAACTTCTTTACCTTGCGCCTCTACTCATACTCCCTAGCCCGATCACCACGCTTACCATGGCTCGCCATAGTCTGCAAAACATTAATATAGTTAGAATCTAAGTTAATTAGCCCTAACCATTTTCTTAATATCTTTCATTCATTATTAGATATTTTCCACATATATGGACAAATTCTATAAAGACTTTGCAATATTGTGATGATGATGGTTTATTCATGCACAATCTCAACCTTGGGCTCTGAGGTGGCCCCCACAGGCTCAAGAGGTGGCTCCCACTCTGTAGCATTTTGCGCCATTATGGCCTCAAGAGATGGCTCCCATAGCGTAGCACTTTGCTATGTGTGGCACTTGGTTCCTGCACTTCCGGCTGGGCTAGGCTCTGATACTATTTATGACGACCCAACCAACAAACTGGCCCAACAACTGTGCTAGTTGGTAGACTTCCCAGAAAGGTCACCTATCCTGGGACTACTCCTAACTGAGCATGCTTAACTTCAGAGTTCTTTTCAATCTCAAGCTCTGAAAATGACTAGTCAGAGTTGTTGGTTGTTTGCTGATTTAGTCCATTTAACATATTCTAGTATGGGGTGTTACACTAGGTCATCCTCATTTACATGTGTGTTGTCTTCTTCATCAAACTCACCTGAAATAGTCATGATTAACACTTGATGAGTGATAACACCCCATATGTCTTATATCCCTTGACTACGTAGGCTTAAAGTGATTAATGCATTAACAAATAGAATAACTAAAGATATATAATCATGTTATGTTGAGTTAAGTAGTAGCATGAGGATGTCAAGTAGTAACATGTGCAAGCAATAGTAATAATAGCACGAGAGAGAGTAATGGCCATATAACATGTACAATTCAAGTCAAGCCCTGTAACTAGTCAAGTTTAGCACTTTCATGATTTGATTCTCTTTAGATAAATCGAGATAGTATAACACTTGGGTGAATATCGAACACCTTGTCATTAAACTTTCGCAGGCACTAGCACTTTTGGCACTCCTCCCAGAACCAGGCTGAGTCCCTTTAACTTGCCAAGCATTAGTCACATTTTCTTATCTTTAGACAATCAGTCAATAGTCATGTAGAGTACCAAGTATAGACAAGAAGAATAGACGAGTAGAGGAGAGTATTACAACAAACGAAATAATGAGAGAGTAATGACTAGAGGAGTGATTCTGCACTATTCAAAAATCTACAGGGGTCATGCACGAAAAAAATACTACAAAAACCCCGATAGAAACCAATGCAACGGTGCTCCTGGGTACTAATAGTCTAGTAGATAATGCAGTTTACCACCTAGACTCGAGAACACAGTTAGGGGGTCAGACGCAATGTCTAGAGAAGAGGCTATCCCCATATTCACCACATTAAGAAGGCAGGCAACAGGCAGGGCACGATCACAAAGAGAATCTAAATGCTAGTTGGTTATGCTATACAGATCCAACATGGTCCCTTACGGTGTATAGGCATTTATGGTACAACCAACTCGGTGTCCTAGAGGAATTCTGAGCTCACGGAGACTTATGGATGCCTTAGTCAGGAAGTTCTAGTTCGACATAATGAATACTTGACAGAGGGTTCTCATAATGTCAAGAAAGGTGTGGAAATAATTGCTCGGCATTCTAGAGAACTTCTAGAATAGCAGAGTGATGGTAACAATGCTAAAAAATGGCGATAGAAAATGAAACAAATCCTTTAATCATTATGGTGTCATGTGTAAATTTCCATTCAATTAACTAGATATTTTATGAGACATTTTAAAGCAAAGTTTTTAGTTTAAGGGCATGTAAGGGTGCACAATTGAAAGAAATTAGGGTGTATGAGAGAGAACATGTAGAATTGTTTTTTTAAGAGATGAAATTCATCCTTTAACATTAATTAGTCTTTTATTAGTGCATTGGATCTTAACAAAGGCTTAACAACAACCATACCATAAATGAAAGCACTATTTGAAGGATTGAGAATTGAGTAATTGGAGATCTGGAGGGGGGGGGTGAATAGACCTCCTTGAATTTCTAATTCCTCTTAAAGACTTTTAAACATGTGGAAGCAAATTTACAGTGATTAGATCAGATTACTTGAAGCTTGATGTTTGAATGATCTTAAATGAAGTGAAAACGTGTGTTCCATTTGTGTAAACACAGTGAGTGTGTGTGTTAAGAAGTGTATGAGCATGCAACTACGAAGACAACAGAGTTTTAAGGTGGTTCGAATTTCCAAAGTAAAAATCCTACATCTACCTCTCTCTTTCGAGAGAACACACACACTAGATCTGAGATCTACACACAGTTTTGGATCTAGATCAACTCGATATGATCCAACACACACACACACAACGATCAATTCCACGATATGAGAGAATACTTTTGACTGGATCTTCCTGGTATGTAGATGGCTTCGTTTGGAAGCACTTGGAAGGAACGTCTGCTGTCAAGATGCTGATTTTTAGCAGCTGAATGAATCAGGAGACACAACGAACAAAAAAGTATTCAGAAGCCATATACAAATAGCTACTACAAAAGGGCCCATAATGGAATAATCAAATTCTCTTCCTTTATTTATCAAAATGAATATGACAACCTCCAATGTCAAATGCAACACTCCTTGCTCACCAATCTATCTATCTCTCAAAGAAAGGGGAAAATTACAATAATGACCATTCTCTCATAGACTAATTAAAAGTAGGAATGACTCTCAGGTGCCTTCGAGATAGGAGAGGTGCCTGAAGCAACTCTAGAGTGAACTCTATCTCTCTAGCCGGTGGCAATCCAGATAAATCATCATGAAAGACATCTGAAAATCCTGCACTACATCTATCTCGGCAAGAGTAAGTGACTCAGCCTTGGTGTACTAAAACTACGCTGGCAAGAAAAGCGTCACAACCCTTGTTCACCCTTCTCATTGCCCTCATGGCGGAGATGACAAACTTTCCAGCTAAGTTCCTCGGCAAAGGATGAGAAATTCATCCTCAATAGGAATGCGGAAAACAATCTTCTTCCCACGACAATCTACTATGCAGTGCTCCTCTAGCCAATCTAGACCAAGAATAATCATAGTCCTTCATCTTAAGTAAGAAGAAACCCCTTCTAGGACTCTATCCTCATGCACACCGTGTAAAGATGGAATACACTTCCTAGTCGATACCGTGCCCGCAGGTGTGTGCACAGACAAAGGAACATCTAAATCCTCAGACTCTAATTCTGACTCTAAGCTAACTGCCTAGCAAAACGCTCGGAAATGAACGAGTGAGTAGCACCCGTATCGAACAAAACCTGAGCATGCACACCTAAGAACAAAACTGTCCTTCGGTGACATGATCCGCCTGCTTGGCGTCCTCACGAGCTAAAGCAACACACTCGACTGGGGCTCGAGGTCTCCCTGGTCGTCCTGTCGCTGGTGCTGCTGCTGCTGTGCTGCTACTGGGGTTGGTCCACACTGGGCTCCCTGCTGAAGCCTCGGACAATCCTTGATCTTATGGTCGCTGCTTCCTGCACTTCAAGCACTTCCTTCCGCTACCATCCAACACTCCGTACCACCATGTGCCCTCCCCCCATGAGGACCTCCTTCTTACCACTAGGGGAACGTTAGAAGATACCTTACCACTGCCCGATGCCACAGACGCTGCGGTGATTGGAACGCCGCTTTCTTCCTATCCTGCTCTGGAATGGCACTACTGGCCTAATTTTGAGAAGCCTTCTTCTCCTCCAGATACTGCTCTATCTCTCCCTCCTGCCGACATGCCGCGCTGAGCGCCTGCTCGAGGGTACGATGTCGAAATCCACCACCACATCCTCAACGATGGTCTCAGACCCATCACGATTTTCTTCGCCTTCCTGTGCTCATCAGCTACAATATGAGGGGGCATACTTCGATAGCTCAGCAAACCTGGCCTCGTACTCCAGCCCAGTCATGGAGCCTGAGTTAACGAGAGGAACTCCTGCTCCATCTTGTCCTGGATGTGCTCCGGAACAAACTTGGCTCGAAGAGCCTCACGAACTCATCCCACCAACCTCCACAGCACCATCCTCGAACCGAGTATGTAACAACGAGGACCACCACACGTCTGCTCGCTCCTGCCAAAACCATCCATAAGAACTAACCAACATAATCTATACTTAAATAAATAACCACCGGATTAAATACACATACATGTAGCATATAGGTGGCTAAAGTGACCTTGTCGTCCTCATCGCACCTAATGGCCCGAAGATCTTCTCAATCTCCCTCATCCAGCTCTCAGCTAATAACGGATCGCTCTCCCCTTTTAAAAGAGGGTGGCGACATCCTCTTGAACCTTTCCATGATGGAGGGCCACCATGGTCAGCCTGGGAGCTGGTACCTGAGCCTAGCTACAACAAGCAACATAATTAACACATATAACAGGACAATCATTCATTTAATAAAACAACCACTTTATCTTATTATTCTAACCTGAGCCTCCAACTGAGCCTGGAGTGCAGCCTAAGTGTGGGCCTGCATTTGCATGGCCTGCACCAAACCCTGCATGAACACTCCATAGTCTACTGGTGGCAGTGGGGGAAGTACAGGACCCTGGGGTGCAGGGCCTGCTGCTCACCCTGATCCTCACGCCGAGGCTCATCTCTCCTCTGCTCGCCATCACGAGCAGGACACCACGCCTACCACGCGAAGCATATCCTGCAAAACGGATTAATCCCAATTAGAACTAACTATCTAATTTCTAACTATTTACTTATCTATGTGGACAATCTACACAGACTTAGCATACAATGAAGATGATGGTTATGCATATTTATGTACAATTTCAGCATGACGCTCTGATACCAATCTCTGTAACGACCCCTTTATATCGGTACGGTTCTACCAACCCACGTCGATATAGAAAGCGTCGCCATAGTGGGACATTTACGCAACACTAGTATGATAGGTTGAAACATACACAAATATATATATCATATGACAGCGGAATTGAAAGAACTGAAAAGAAATTCTTATTCCATCATCCACATTCTATTCACAGTCCGTATATTAGAAAGAGAACTAACTTTTCATAACTGAAAATAAAATAAATACATTGTCCACATGAGACTACGCAGAGTCTTTATTACATACTATAAGTAAGGAAAAGTACAATGCTAAATCCACAACAAGATCTCCTACTCCCGCTCTGAGTCGCTCCTAACGATCTCCTCGGAAGAAGTAGAAACGTCTGCACTTGTACGCCGAAGCAAGAATGAGTTCAAAAGAACTCAACAATAACCAAACCACACTAACAACATGCATAAAGTAATCTCCATATCGTATATCTACACCATTAACACAAATGCATGGATTTGACAATTTATTCAAATAGAGACCTATGCATAATTTCTACACATATTACATATGGAATTTCTTTTGTACAACATAACTTAAGCCTATCACATGCTTTCTACATACTCTCAATATGTTAAACTAATTTCATTCAACCTTCATATGCTCAATATTGATCATTTTAACATAGATTTACACATTTCATAACGACTATTTTAGCATGATTCTAAAAATAATTTCACATAGTTTCACATTTACATTCATGAAAAGCTTGTTGTTTTGCTACTATCATGTCACATTCACAAGAAATTTATCCTTTTTGCATGTTATCATAAGAACTACATGAACACATATTCACTTACACAATTTCACAATTTACACATTTCTTTTCACTTAAACACATTTTCACAATTTCTTAATGCCGTGACAGCATAGCCCAAACCACTTTAGAAGGAACACACCTAATCATATCACATATCTATCACCTAGGCTTCCAGTGATAAATCTTAGTTACTACAGCGCAGACCGGGAAAAACTCACTCTCCACCCTAACCAGCATACTTGTTCGCCTCCAGGATTTAATCCCAATGCCCATGGGACATCACACACTTTGAACTTTCCCGTGGGGACTTTACCACAGTACAGTTTCCACAGCCCTCTAAGGTAGCAGTGCCACCCATTGGCACATTTATACATTTTCTTAAGTTTCACCACACTTCTAATGCACAATTTTTACACATTCATCTCATGCTCGCACATTTACATTCTTCAGTATTACCTAGCATGGTACTACTGTCTCAGTATTAACCAAGTTTTAAAAAAACCTAGTCTAATCATGCTAAAATTTACAGAATTAAACACTAATCATATTAACATGCTTATTTATTAATATCTAACATAAAATAAACATATATACTACTGTTATCAATTCAGTATAAAATTTAACCAAAATCTATCACAGTCTAACCATCATGCATACTAAGATCCACAATTTTCTGAATCACGCATAATTTCTGAAAATTCTAATAGTGATGTTATCAAATGTAAAATAGTCAAACTGACATAAATTTTTATTGTTCAGACCCACACTTATTATATACATGAATACTGACAATACTAATTATATGTCAATTTATAGGAATTTAACTAATTTCGCACGAATTATTAACATTTCTACACTGAGTAGACATATTCACTATTTTTCGGTTCAAAAATTAATACACTATACAGATATTATAAATTTCCCACAAATTTTTTACATCATGCATTAGATCTCATAACAGTGTATAAATTCATGATAGTTAAATTCTATACATATTTCACAAACGGATTTTTCAAGATTAAAATTCTGTCGGTCGAACATTCAAAGAATTCTAATAATTAGGGCAGATTACAAAATTTCACAATAACTCACAGTACACCCCCAACATGTATATTTACATATCATATAATTTACTGTATATCCTCATGTGGAAAATCTCAAAAATTAGCTTAGCAGTTTCATGTGTTTTGCCATTTAAAGGCGGGAACATAACATTTCCTTTTGGTTGACTACTGTGTAGGCGCTACCTTCAAACACTTTGTCGACCACAAATGGGCCAAGCCAATTGGCTATAAATTTACTTTTGTCGAGAGGCCATGACGTCTTTTTGCTTGACCATGACAAGATCTCCATTTTTAAAAGCTCATTCTTTCACTAGCTCGTCAAAGCGCGGGACATCCGTGCTTGATAATTTTGAAGTCGTCGGTATGCAACCAACATTTTTCTTTCAAATTTGACAACTCTTCAAGCCGTCTTTCAATTTCGCTCCCCTCGTTAGTAGGGAACCCGTAGTGGAGAGCTACCCTATAATATGAGAGCTCAATTTCAACAGGAATGACCGCTTCGGTCCCATAGGCTAGGGAAAAGGGCGACCATCCTATAGAGTTTGTAGACGGTGTGATGGCCATAGAGCTTCATGCATCTTTTCGTCCTAATCGCGTTTCTAGCCATTTACCATTTGACCATGAGCTTGCATAAAGTTTTGTTGAAGGCTTCGGCTAACCCATTGGCTTGGGGATAACAAACCGTTGATGTCCTCCACTCAATATGGAATTTTGCTATCGATTTGTATATTGTTTGATTTTTGAATGGAGTGCCATTATCAGATATGATTCGACTTAGAACTCCGAATCGATATATGATGTGTCAGACAAAGCGTGCCACCGCTTCTCCGGTAGTTTCTTTCAAAGGTATGGCCTCGGCCCATCTTGAGAAATAATCTGTGGCAGCAAGTATGTATTTGTATCCCTTGGATGATGTTGGGAGGGGACCCACTATGTCCATTCCCCATGCAACAAATGGCCATGTCGGCGTTGTTGGATGGAGTTTGCTTAGAGGTTTTCTTGGCACGGGCCCATAGGCCTAGCATTGGGGGCAGGTTCGAGCAAATCGCTCGCAATCTGCGAACATTGTTGGCCAATAGAAGCCTTTGCTTTTTATGTTGATTTTCATTTTTTAGCCATATTGGTGGGCTCCACACAGTCCTACATGTACCTCCCGCATGACCATCTTGACTTCTTTCAGAGAGAGACATCTCAACAGTACCGACTTGTTCTTTTCAGGTGTGAACTTATATAATATGTCATTTATCAATTTGTAGGAAGCGGCTCTTCGCAGCAGTTGCACTTGCTCCCCTCTTTTGTCTGGTAGCCAATCATTTTTATTTTGATGATGGGAATACGCCAATCATCTTCTTCTTGACTTTCATTTTCTTCCAGTACATTTGCCTCAAAGGTTGTCAAACCATCATGGCGATTCAGGTGCTTGGAAGCAATCTTCTTTTTTTATGGTAATTCCCAATTCACCTTCGGGGAAGTTTAAGGGCAAATGCAAGTTGGCTAATGCGTCAGCCTGCGAGTTTTGACTTCTTCTGACATGCTCTATTTGAAGTGGTAGAACCTGTCGCTGAGTCTTGTAGCTGCCTCAAAGTAGGCTTTCAATTCTTCTTTTTGGACTTCAAAATGCCCACATTTGTCTGACGACCAGCAATGAATCGCCAAACATTCAATGCATCTTGTGCCCATTTTCCAAGGCGATTTCCAAGCCAACTATGAGGGCTTCATATTCTGCTTCATTATTTGTGAGGGATTCCATAAGAGCACATGAATAGTGCAATATCCATTTTTCTGGGGTCACGAGAACAATTCTCCGCCCCTGCCATATTTGTTGATGTGCCCTCAGCTTCAAGAAGCTCGTGTAGCCCCTCAAAATATATTGCCAATATTCAACTTGAGTTTCTTGTGCTTCATGAGTTTCTTGAGCAGGGAACATCTCCTCGTCAATCATTCTGTATTCAGGGAGAGTCTTCTGGCACTGGATGGCTGCTAAGCACACTACCATGCGCTGCCCTTTTTTCTCTCTCTTCTTTTTCTTTTTTTTTTCCCCTTTTTTTTCATCTCTCTTTTTTTATTTTAAAGCTAGTAAACCCCCCAGTGATGTACACATGGCCGCAATTAAAGGCTTGCCCTTGATAGGTGCCCCCAGTATAGGAGGATTGAGCAAATATTGATTTTTTCAAGGACTTTCTGACATCCGTCGTCCCATATGAATGGGCTCCTTTCTTTGTCAGTTTATGTAAGGTGATGCCTTCCATTCGTGCTCTCAGAAGGATAAGTCTTTTCTTAAATTTTCTTTGGGGTTTTGAACACCCTTATTGCATTTGTGGAGAAATCCTCGTCCATCTGGGTGTCATCATCTCATCCATCTTTGTTTCAATTATTGGAAACTTTATGCTGACCATATTTACAACATAGTGAGCTGTGGGATCTTCCCGTGTCTCCTATCCGAGACCTCTTTTGTCGTTGGGGGAATGGTGGTTGCCCCTGACATTGGTAGGGTACCACGTTGCTTGATATAGCTTGGCTTTCATTTGACTTTGAACTTGAATATTTTTGCTTCTGACATACTGCCTTTATTTGTTCTGGCATGTCTTTCAGATCTTTGACAATTTCATTCAATTTAATAGTGACATCTTTTAGCCAAAATCATTTGAAGGTTGTTTGGTGTACATGCTTCCCTTTATAGAACACCATTGGCTGACCTTCAGCATGGTAAGCTAAAAAGATTTCAAAGGCTCCAGTGTTTGGACCTCCTGAGGGATTGGCGTTTGTATGTGATTTAATGGCAGTGATATGCCAGCTTCTATTATTTGGCTGATGGCATTAGTTCCCAGCTGGACAATGGGCATACGCAGTTGTAATGGCCTTCGCTCAGGATCCTCCAACTGCATGCTAAGCTTTAATGTCGTTGTTGCTTCTTTATGGCAGTGAATTTTCCTTTTCTTTCTGGAGATGCCCCCACTATTTCTTTGCCTTTGTTTGCCTTGTTAAGGGGGCATCATTTTGCTGAACCCTTGCATGGCTGTGGTGGAGGGAGGATTGTGGCATTGTCGCCCATTTCCTACTCTCGTTTTTTTTCTGGAGGAAGTTGTTTCAACTCCGAGGGGTACTAAACTTTTTGCCCCCTCCTTAATTGGTGTTTGAGATGGTTTTCTCATTTATTGCCACTACGAGCATTGGCTTATTTATTTCAACTGCATATTCTTCTCTCTTCTTCTCATTTCTTTTTTTGATTTTTTTTTTCAAGACTGCCAATTCTTGGAGGATTGTTTCTTTGCTATTTCCTTAGGTGGGGCGACGCCACCGAGGTATGACTTTCTAGGGTTGCTCTTCTTTTGGAGTTTCTTAGGGGCTGACCTCTTGTTTGTATTCACCAGGGTCCATCTAGCTTCTTCTTACTTATGGTGGATGTTGCCTGAATAGCACCTTCCACTACCTCCCTCGGGAGTGATATGCAGCGACTTTGGACAGCTCATCTAGCTATCCTGCCTGCGCCATTTGTGCTTAGCCTTCATTGGACCGACCTGGGCCATAACATGGGTCACGTTAGCAGAGAACGTGATTTTTGTTGTTGGTGTGGCTTTGGGGGGTGTACCAAGTGCTCAGCCATGTCAATAATTCCTACTTGGATTAGCTTTTCTACTCGATTTTTGAATAGATAGCAATTTTCTAGAGTGTGACCCAGCACGGGATGATATGGGCAAAATTGGGCTTGTCCACCATGCTCTTCTTCTTCGGGCGCTTGGGCTCTGGGAGTGTCATGAGATTCTCTTGGAGACATATGTCCACAATTCTTTTGTGTGCTCCCTGGTATAATGAAAAAGGAGTGTTGAGCCTCTCATTTAGGGTAGGGGCTGATCTCCTTTCTTCTTTCTTTGAATTTGAAGAGGCAGGGGTATCTCCCTTGCCCCCAGCTTTCTTCAAGGCTGTCAAAAAGTCCACGGTATTTACTTCTTGTGACCTGTGTTTTCGTCTTTAGGAGATTTACCCCTTTCATATGAAGCAGTGGGATTTTCGGCAAAGAAGATTTCTATCTCTGCCACTGTGTTGTTGAGATGTTCAAATGTCCAGATATTGGCCCCTAGGAGCTTTTCCTTGATTTCTGGCTCAGACTTCTTTGGCATAGTTTCACCGCATCTTCATGTGCCAGTGGTTGCTCGCATTTCATACTACATGTCACGCCATCTTTTGATGAAGTCCAGAGCAGACTCTTTTTATTTTGCTTTAGAGATATGAGCTCTGCCAAGATGACTCTTCTTTCTGTCACTCAGAAGCATTCAAAGAACTTTCTTTGCATATCTTCCCAACCAACTATTGAGTTGGGCTTCAGTCGGGCATACCATTGAAAGGCTGGCCCAGTAAGGGATGTTGAAAAATACCTCAAGAGGTTATGACTCTTCAGTTGCCAATTCTCCCATGATGCTCATAATGAATGACTATATCATGAGGTGACCCGTCCCTATTGAATTTTAAGAATTTTGAGACCTTTGGGTGTTTCTGCTGGAGCTTTTTAAAGAGGTGGTGTACAGCGTATGGTACCCTATACAGGTCATAGATGGTAGACCCCCCATTCTGCTCAGCCATCTTTGCTTCAATTATTTGTTCAATCATGGCCTTCTGGGAGACCATTGTTCCTTCAATGATGTATTTAATTGTGGTGCATCATGTCTTTGTTTTTGTGACATGCACTTCTTGAGTTTCCCCATGGCTTGAATTTGGATTTTCAATTAGTTGTTCGGCCAGAGGTTCTGTGCATGGAATATTTGGCGGCAAATTTCCCAGGGTTGGTGCCGTTGTGGGCAATGCTGGCTGGCTTGCTTGTTGAAGTTGCTTAGGTTGCAATATCTGTTGTGCCTGTTCTGGAGGCTGTACTGGTGTGGATTGTTGTGGTGGTAGTGGCGCCGCCATTCCCAATTGTTGCATAAGGCTTTCAAGCAGTGCTCTCAACCTTTGATTTTCTTGTACTACCGTTTCAAGGGTTTGCGATGAGGTTGCCCCCATGTGTACCCCTTCAGGAAATTGTCTTTGTTCTGGCAGTATAGTGGGGTTGGAGGTGCCGGCAACATCTATAGCTGCCACATCATCATCAGGAGGTAGGGATCCTACCTCGTATTAATTCTTTCCAACAGAGCACGTGCCTGAGCCCTAGTTTTATCCCATGGCGTATGCCAATATTTAGATTTTCAGGTATGTCATCTGTCGAGGGCAGATTGTTGATGTTGGAAGCATAGTATGTATACACTCGCATACCTTCCTCGGTGATCGGCACCGTTCTTCTTTTCTTTTGCCTAGGGCGTACAGTAGCACCCAGGCGTTGGAAATTGATCATCTAGGGATATTATCATCCCTTTTGTATTCTTCAGACTTGGAATTTTGCCCTGTTTTCGGGCTTGTTTGTCTCTTCTTGATATACCCCTTTCCTTTTGGATCCTCTTTGCAGATCAACCGACAAAGAAGGGGTGCATTCTTTGGTCTGAGACTCTTGGAAAGTTCCTTTTGTCTGTTTGAGACCTTCTTCTTTTGAAAGTTTGCCACTTTACAGGGTCTTGCTTCATGACCGCTCTTGCATTTTTTTCGCCCTACAAGAGATTCCAGGTCCCTTGTCCTTCAGAGTTCTTGAGCTTCTTCTTTGGTGACCCACACCTGTCTTACACGAGGTGGGCTATATATCTCATCCTTTTCAGCATTGACTTTGTACTTTTTGAAATTACATTGTCAAATTTGGGGTTCTTGATTTCAGCTTTCCTCCATTGTTTCTTCATATTTTTCACTTTGAAATTTGCTTGTCTTGCCGCACTTTAGGTAGTATGTCAAAACTGTTCTTTACCCGGTACAGTAGCTACATGCCGCTCCAGTATCATTAAGGTCTCACTCCCGTTCAGGCGGATCCAGAGATCGCCAACTTGATAGTGTTGCCAGAATTTGAATGCCACGTGTCGTGGGCTTCTCTTAGGCTTGCATCTTTTGTTCTTTCCAGTAGTTGAGTGTTGGTGAAGTTAATAGCATAGGTTGTGAACATTTGTATCAGTTTAGTCTCATGAACTTGAGGCTCTTCTTTTGCTTGTTTTGCTTTTTGGGCTTTGGCAGTAGTAGGTAATACGGTGGGTATTACGCCCAAGAAGTATGGAGATTCCACCACAGGGGGAAAAGTTCCAAACCTGGTCGGTGTTGTGAGATAGTCATTCCTTATATGGTCCTGGACCATAAGCAGGCCGAAGACCACCCCCGGAGTATGAGCAAGAGCTGCCATTGTAGAGTTATGACCTACACAAAAAATTAAAATGTGAGCACATCTTATTATTAGGGTGTTTGTCTGATGGAGAGATGAAGGAAGAGAGGTCCCCAGTGGAGTCGCATCTTTGTGAGAATATTTTAATTTTAATTTTATCTTTTAGTTTGATTTATTTGATTTTTTATTTATTTACAATGGACATGGTCTTATGTAGTTCATTTGACCTCCCCCACTAACTGCAGTTAGTGTTAATTAGATCAGCACAAAAGCTGATACCCTTAATTAGCCATCAAACAAACCCGTTGAAATAAAAGAATGTGACTCACATTTGAATGAAATGATTATACATGGAAAGAAACATAGTTGCAAACATGCAGTTCATTTTTGGAATTTTTTGATATTTATTTCATTTTGATTGATTTTTAAATTCATCTTCTCATTTTTGGGTATTTTTAGAATTATTGATTCCATTTATTTAACATTTTCGTTATTTATTTATTTAAACTAGGATTATATGGATTAATTAATATTTTTATCTATTTTGGTTGATTTAAATGGGGATTAACTTAAGGTGGATCAAAAATGATGTGAGACATGACTTGTTTGTTGATTTTATGTTATTGAAAATTAGATGACATGTTATGAAATATTTTATTAAGGTTGGTTGAAAAATTGGTTAGTTTTGGTTAAGAAACCAAGTAGCGATGTGTTTAAAATAAACGGACACTACGTGTGATTATTCGTATAATGGGCGATTAAACAATTAAAATAAGCCCAATGGGCCCATTAACATCGCAGATGAAGAATATCAAGACCGGCCCATTAACCATCATTGGGCCCATTAAACATCAAGCAAATGATCATTTAATAAAGCATACACAAGTCTGGCCCAATAAGTAATCGTGGCCCAATAAGAATTTGGCCCATAAAGGGAAGCCAAATGACTTTGCTTAATACTTGGGAAAATTAAATCGTGCCTTGCACGATATTCTTTAGGGCTGCCTTGCAGACCCTTTTCCCAGACTGCCTTGCAATCTCTTCCCAGAGCCTTGCTCTGGTTTCCAACTTTCAAAAATCCACCACTATAAGCTTGGGCGCCCCCTCCTTTTTATAGTGGGAGGAGAGAATGGCCATGGAGGGAAGGTTTGTACATCTCCCCGAGGTCTGCATGTTTCTTTAGGGGGTTTTATGCAATTTTTCGATTGCGTATTTGCATTTTAGTCTGCCCTTTTTCTTTCCATTTTTTTCTTTCCTTTTTTCTGTTTGGCCTTTCCCGGTTTGGCTCTGTGCGAAACAGAGCAAGGGGAGGGCGCCTTGCGTGACCTCCCTCCTCCTCCTTCCTTCCTGCGGGCGTCGCGAGCAAGGCAAGGCGGCGGCGGCTGGAGCAGCAGTGGCAAGGCAGGGGCGGCGGCGGCTGGAGCAGCAACGGCGAGGCAGAGTGGCGGCGGCTGGGCAGCAGCGGCGAGCAGGGGTGGGGCCATCGGCGGCGGCTGCCGGGGCTAGCAAGGGGCCGGCGGTGGCTACCCCACGCAGGGGAGCCGGCGACAGCAGCAAAAGGGAGAACCGGCGCGGCCTCTCCTCTCTTGCAAACCGGGGGTAAGGAGGCGACGGCTCCTTCTCCTTCGCTCCTCCTTCCTCTTCCAACAGTGGGGGGCCCACAGTGGCTGGAAACGTGGGGTGAGATCCCTCCCCCCTTTCGTTTTTATTTCTGCATTTTCTTTGTTTATCTATCTCTCTTGCTCTGCTTCTTCTATGGAGTCGGACAATAAAATCCGGCACAACACCAACATAAGAGGTCAATAAGCTGGACTTATCAAATGATTACTAAATAACGTTCTTCAATCATAACAAGTAAATATTTGTAATTTGACTTTACCTGTATCAGCTTGAAGCAGCTTTGCTAACAGAGATTAGGCACTTGGCCCAGATATGTAGCTGATCTTCAAACCTAATAAGTAACATGTACATAATAAATATTCCTGCGAAGTTTGCCTCTCATTTTACAATCGCTTTTGGTTTATGTTTGTTTGTTAAGGTCACCGCAGAACAAATTTTAGCAGCTACAAATAAGGAACATTTTAAAACAACCCAAATGCAGTGGAACAGGAAGCAGAATTTCCATGATAAATGAAGGATCGGAAGGAATAGTGTCCTCCGGTCGAGGATTTGGAAACATGGCTGCTTTTCTTTCCAGCTATGTTGTTGTTAATTTGGTGAGAAAGGAAAATTCATATTTCCAGAGAAAATTTTAGGCGCATATCTGTATCATCAGAAATTGTATTAAATGTATCCATGATTGAGGCTTGTCTATTGAAGGGCATATGATGGGACAATCTAATTGTTATAGAATTGGGTACTGGAAAAGATCTATTCTGTCGTTTTCACCTCTGTTGGGCAATAGCAATCTGGGCAGGATGCAGGAGGAAGACCAGCAATGGGGCAGGATGCAGGAGGAAGACCATGAATTCTCATTATACGGTTTCCACCTCAGAAACATATGTTTACATTAGAATACTGCTATTGCAGGCTCAAACCTTCATACATTTGGCATTGAGGAAAAAGCGCTTGAAATCAGAATTAGGTACCCAATACACATGATCAAGCTAGTAACAACTTCCCCAATCGTTTCCCCATAGAAGATAGGTTCCACAGACAGACTAGCATCTTGCATCTCCCGGGCTCTCAAGCATTGAAAGCTAATAGTTTGAAGGTTATATTTTCCAACATCTGGAACCTATAGAAAATGTAGATTTATGTGTAATAGCATAATGAGGATGAAACATACTCAAAATCAGAATTTTGCTTAGCATCGTGAAGATGAAAGCACATTAAGACTCTGATTGGAAACTTGCTATCCAAAGCTTGTAAAACTGAGGCAGCATTCTGTTCCTGGGTTTAACCCAACCACACCCCACCCCACCCCCCCACCCCCAAAAAAAGAAGAAGAATTGAAGATGAATCTTCCGGAGTATTGGTGATAGAAGAGTCCTTGAAACACATGTACTAGGTGAAAGGTATCTTTCGCCCATTGAAGACCATTTTAGCCTCTTGAAATCGTAAGAGAAAGTGAGTACAACAAAGTTAAGAATCAAAGCAATTGAAACCTGGAACCGAAGAAACAAGAGTAAAGCAGAGAAAGGAACAGCAACGATAAAGAAACGGCAGTTGTGCATGTGACTGCATTAAACCACAGGTAACCATGAAGATCATGTGGAGGTTATACGATGAACTTATAAGTTTCAGCTACCTACATGAAAGTAACAACCTAATTATAAGATTGAGCATGATATCAAATCTTGTCAAACATTAAGCCTGAAGATTAAAACCTCTTCAAAAAGTTATGGATAGTTAATTGAAAAACTTTAGCAACAAAATTGAGCTCTCAATTGTTCAGTTATAAATGACATGCTCACATGCCTAAGGATTAGACATCAATCTACGTTTATTCCTCTGAACAAAACTGAGATGCCCTCAGGCAACACGAACCGAGGAAAGTTAAACCAAAGAACCAGAAGGAGAAACAAAGGAGAAGACTTTCTTCCAAACGGCAAATCCAAACTAGGAAGAGAGAAAAGATATGGCATTGCTGCAAGAACGAATTACGCACAGAGAACATGGGCACAGGCGACCTACACCACCAACAACTTCGCCAAGAAAAATATGCACACAGGCGGCCGTAGCTGCCCATCACCACATCGGGGAGAAGAGCACTCCACACGTACTTTCCTAGCGAGAGAAACTAGCAACTGGCTGATCGAGAACGGATGAAGGGGACTTGCAAACGAGTCACAGAGAGCGGAGTGCGGGAAGCAAAGAGCAAGAAGGGATGAGTTGTAGAAAAGGGGAAACAGGGGGACGCAGCAGAGGAGCACCTGAACACCGCCTCTAGCAGCTCGTCTCTTACAGTGGCCCCAGCACTATGGCGCCTCTTCTCCGCCCTCCCCCCTCTTTCTCGCGCGCTCTGTGCTGCTGCGGGCGGACGGAGACGGCGAGGCTAACCCAAGCGCGGAGTCAGCTATATGGACGTACGTTTGTCGATAAAGCTTGGCAGGAGAAATCGTTTATCTGGGGTTTTTTTTCAGTAAAATTGCATTTTTTGACAACGTCATAAAATTTGATGCATCCATTCTTATGACTTGTGGCATAATTTGCAATATTATTTTTCTGATCTAAGGTAAATGTTTATATCGTGCAACATTTTCTATGAGGTGTTTTGAAACATTTTAAAAATATGGGATAATGTTTTGAATAAAAAGTAGGTTCTCATTATTTCTTGAGAAATATTTTATTGGCATATAATTAATATGATTGACCAGTATATAAACCAATACGATGTGCCAAAGTACAATTTTCTGTGTCAAAGTTATTTAGATTTTGACTCTTGAGATCTGCTTGGAAACATTTGATGTTTGTTTATTATATGAAGTGGTTAGAAATTCAAATTTCAATCAGAAAATGCCCGAACAAAACTTTCATCTAAAATCCCCCCTTAAAATTTAGTAAAGGGGATGCGACTTTTTTTTCTTGGGACATTTAACTTTCATTTTTCCCCAAAAGAGGAGCCTACTTTAGTGTCATTGTGGAATGAAATGTATATACGATGAATATAAAATGGAACTACTAATATTTTTTATTTTCAAAGATATATAGATTAATAAAAGTTATATAAACAGTTTTTATCCTTAATACTTTTTTTTTCCATTTTCTACGTTATCTCACCATATTATTCATATTACATTTTTACTTATAGGTTTTGCGATATCCTCAAATACCAGCTTTTCACATCCATTGATTCTAGCCTAATACAAGGGTTCGTAATTCCATCTTCAGAAACTCTCGTCAATGACAAGAAAGGACTTACTATTTGCCGAGCATCCATTAAGATGTATGTCTAACACATCTATTGACCAGCATGTCACTGAACATAATGTGCCACTATATGTTAGCTAGGGTTGCTGATAGAACTTGATATTCTAATATTTTAATTCAATTTTGATAAAAGTGATCGAATTTGAAATAAAAAATTTATACCGACACTTAATTAGAATTGGAATCAGATATTTCGAAATGTTATTGGAATGGGAATCTATAAATTTTGGAACTGTTAACTGATAGGGATAAAGATGTAAAAAAAACAAACCTTTAGCCAGGGGGCAGAAATTCAACTTTGAAAGAGTTTTTTTGGGAAACCTAAAATCCCCCCCCCCTCCTGCCCCCCACTTTGTTTGAGGAAAGTGGGCCCTCCTCTGCACCATCCCTCCCCTCTTTGTGAGGTGCAGCAAACCCTCGTCTCCATCTACTTCGGGCTCCTTCACTTCGGCTCTATCACCACCATCCCTGTTGTCACCACTGCCACCATCCTTGCCGTCCCTACCGCCCTCGTTTGCGTCTCCACCAACACCCTCAACTTCTCCACCTCCACATCCATCCTCGCCCTCATCCTCGTCTCCGCCTCGTCGGCCTAGTAGCCCCACACCGGACGGCGACACCCTCTGTAACATCTCGGGCTTTCCAGCTTTCCGTAGTGTGTGGGATGACTGGCCTTGTCGCGACGGAGGTGCCCGTCGCGACAGTCACCCCTGTTGCGACTGCCTTTGCCGTCGCGTTCTGGTCACACCCGGTCAACGGGTCGCGACTGCTTTCCACTTTTCGGTCGTCTGACGCCTGTCAGGATGGCAGGCATGGCAGACTGACCTGTCGGGTTGTCGCAGCGCCCAGGGAGGACGCGTTCTGGTCGCGGTCTGGGCAGCCGTCGTAATAAGTTTGTATCGCGACGCCCCGCCCCGTCGCGTTCTGGGGAGCGGAGGCTAAAAGCCTTGGTTGGCGCCCCTTTCCCCTCCTTTGGCTCTTTTCCTCCTCTCCTCTTCTCTTCGAGGTGGAGAGGCCTCTCCTCTCTCTTCTCCGATGGTTGGAGCTCGTGGCGGAGCGGCGGCGGCTCGTGCGGAGCGGGAGCGGCGCCATGGGAGCGAGGAGGAGGTGGCAAGCTCGTCGTGAAGGCCCCTTTGTGGGTTGGTTCTTCGTTCTCCAGTAGGGATTCTTATGCCCTTTCCAATCCGAGTGATTGGAAGTCTCTTTGTATGTTTGCATGCTTTAAATGCTTTCCCCATGCTCCCCTCCCCATGGTGGTTGTGTTTGTAGCGTGTGGGGACCCCAAGATGTAGCATCCTGGTGGTCGGCCTTCCAGCTGATGTCGTGACCGCCGACCGCGTCGCGACATCAGAGAAGGCGTCGCCCCAGTCCGACGCGACCTTATCGCGGCGCCCTATTGTCGTGACGCATAGCCATGTCGCGACAAGCTTGTCGCAGTGCTTTGCCTTGTCGCGACAACCGGGTTGTCGCGACGCTCTTCCCCGACGCGACCTGCCTGTCGCGGTTGCCCTGGTCGCGACGGGCTAAGTGGGTGCGACAAGACTAGGCTTGCCTCGGGTGTTTTCCATGGTCGCGGTTGGCATGTCGGCGTGTGCCTCAGGGCAGGGTTGCCCTTAGGACCTTCTGGTGGGAACGCGGTAGGTTGCCTCCTGGCGTTCAGTGACCGAAGGTGACACCTTCATGGCCGTGTCCTAGCGGCTGTGCTAGGAGGCCCGCGTCTGTCTAATAATCGATTGTCTATCTGTCAATCAATTATTAGAAGAGTGGCAATTTCTGTTCTGTCTGTGGTGTTTCGGTTTCTCAGGCCATGCTGTGTGTGCCGGCGTTGGCCGACGCCCTTCTGGGGGTTTCTGGAAGGGGTGTCGTGCGTGCCTTGCCTGCTGGGCTTGTCTTGGTTACAAGCCAGTTGCGATGTTTCTATTGGTGGTTGCCACGCCAGTTCTCTTTTCGCCGGTGCTCGGCACTTGAGGGCTTGTCCGCGAGACATGTAATACCCCAGAAATTTCATTAATTAAAAAAAATGTTATAGATAAATGAAAATTTTGCCCATTAATAAAAAAATCAAACTAGTTAAAAGATACACATCATTATTGAATGAGTAGAAACTCATATAAAAATTCTATGAAAATAATAGTTATACCTTAAAAATTATTATCTAATGACAATTAAGAAATTTGGGCATAGAAAATAATTCGGACCATGATTTAGAATTTATGTGACTTATTATTGTAACTAAGGAATAAATTGGAAAATCCATTATTACATGAGCCAAGTGGATTAACAATTGAAATAAAAATTATGGGTAGACTTCAAACAATGTGTGGGGATAGTCCATAAAAAGGAATTGGATCAATGGACAACTTATGACCATGAACAAATTCAAGTATGAAAATAGTAAATAAATAACTTACGTATTATCGAAATGATAGAACTTACGTACCACTATCGTACGTGAGAAAACACATTAGAAAATTCCGTAAAAATTATAAATCAACCTCAAACATTATTCTTAAGAGTTTCATGAAGAGATTCGAGCAACGAAAAATCCGATTGGCCAAGTGTACGTTACACGTGACCAGGTTAACCGAATTAGGGAACTAAGTCGGAAAATTGTTACACGGAAAATAACTCAACCATAAATTAAATAAATAGGTTGGAGAGACTTATAACATTATGTATTAGTGACCCATTAATGAAAATGGGCCAATGGATCACTTTAGCCTAATAATAAAATTGGAACATAAAAATACTCAGAAATTCGTACCTGTAAATATCAATAATTTTGAAGGGCACATTAGAGTTTAAATTAGGGTAATTAGTCATACAAGGTAAGTCAAAACCGGACCCAACTCTAAGAGGTGGTTTTCTAAACCTTTGCTACCTCCTTTGGGTGAGAGAATCTCAGATTTTGGAAACTAGAATGCAGAAATTCGCAGCCCTCTTTCCTAGTCCCATTAGGACATGAAGTAGCACCCTAAAACTATAAGAACTCTTCACAAAATGTTTGGGGAAGGTTTAGCATCAAGTTGGGGTCGTGTGCAGCAAGTTTGGGGCACTGGAGGAGAGGAGAAGGCTGGGGAAAAACGTGGTCTTCTTCCACCTCGCCCTGTAGCAAACCAGGAACCTGCAGGGAGTTCTTTGCGTTCAAAGGTAGGCATTTTTGGGTCAAGATTAAAGAAAAATAATACTATCTTGTAGAGCTTCGAGTCTAGATTCATTTGCTTCTGATTTTACTAATTTCATCGAGTATACTTTGTGTATTAATCGTTTTCCCTAAGTCGCGCACAGTTAGGGCTTTTACCGTTCTTCTTATTATGCATACGATTTGAGACCGAATTAGACTAAATCATCAACATCAAAGTTCTTCTACTTGTAGTCACAATCATCTTTCATGTAGAAAGTTTTGCCTAAAAGTCTTTATATAGAGAGTTATAAGCGTGTAATCGAGTCGCTGCATGATACTGCAATGTCGAGATGCAGTTAACTTTAAGTTCTTCCTATTTTGCACAAGATTAAAGGCCGAAGTAGGTCAAGCCTCCACATAAAAGTTTTTTAACTAGTTGTCATGGTCATCTTTCATGTTAAGTGTTTTGTTTAAATTGTTAGAACGTTGCAAACATTACAGAAATAATGGCCATCAATGTAGAAACGGAAGAGAAAATCTCTCCTCCAGATCCAGAAACGGATCAAGATCTTTGGGGCAGTTACATCTTTGGGATGGAGGGGATGTGTGGAAAGGCCCTATAAATAGATGGGTACTCCCATCGGAAGAGATACAGTATCAAGTGTGAACTACACATCGCCGGAGTCCCAAATCCCCTTCTATCCTTACCTTGTCATCTCAGTGGTATCAGAGCGGGTTTGATCTCCGTTGTCGCCGTTGCTGTGTACTCCGCCGCATCGTCCACAGTCGCGTCCGACCGTGTACTGCGTCTGTGCCTCTGTTGCTCTGCTGTGTTTGCGCCTGCGCCTCTGCTGCTCGGCTGCTCTTGTAGGAGCAGGAAGATCCCGCCAACCTGCTCATCGCGCTGCCGTGCTCTGCTGCTCTACAGCGTTTGCGTCTACGCTCGCCACGTTCGCCCTGCTGGTTCGTGTGCCAACGGCCCCTGCTCGTCGCTCGCCGCGAGCACGCACGTCGCCCCGCCGCAAGCCTGCTCGCTGCTCTGCCGTACTCTACACGCCACCGCACCGTGTTGCTTGCTGGCTCGTCGACGCTCCTACACAGTGCTCGACGCCGTTCATCCGGCGCTGTCGTCGTCGTCCGTGGTCGCCCCCGGCAACGTTTCGCCCTCGGTCGCATCCACCTCCGCCGTCCGCATACTACTGTTGCCGCTGCCGTTGAACTGCTGCTGCTCGCGCACACTAGCCGCTACCGTGCTGATCTTCCCACGTCCGTCACCGCCATTGCTGCTATACGCGCCTGCTCACCAGCGAGCCGACCCGGCCTCATCTGCCTCCGCCCACCTGCGCATCACAACCGCCGCCGTCGCGTGTTGCCACCGCACACCGCCGAGCTGTTCTTCGACGCGCCACCCCCGCGGTCTGCTCGTTGTTGGTGTGCCATCTCCATCGCCCCTGCACCGACACCGCCTTCGTCGCCCTGCTTGCTCCGCCCCCGTAATCGGCCTGCTCGCACTGCTGCCGCACCACTGCGACCTCCGCGTTTCCTTCTTGCAGAGGTAAGTACCTCTCATCACGCAAAGGAAACATTATTAAAAAGTAGGGCAAAGAGGGGCTGCTACATCGAAGGCATTAGTTAACTACACGACAAAAAGTAATGATGGTTAGATAGTGCAGATCACTGTTTATAATTATTTTGAAAGTTAATAAACTTTATACCTTGCTGTCGTAAAACAGAACCTTTAAAATTTGTGATCATATTATATTTGAGTAGCATTGTACAAATTTCACCTCCTTAAAGGAAATATTGTGTTTCATATCTGTTTACATATATGTCATCTGATAAAACATCACAATTTGTATATTATTTCATGTTTTAAAGTAACTTCATATTGACTTTAACGTGAATATATCTTGCTGAAAATCAAATAGTGTATTTAATTTAATTACATGTTCATATTCTACCATGTTTTTATTGTGCACAATTATAATTTGTCATTAATATAGTTTTGAACTTAAAATAAATAAGATAGAACAAATTTGTGAAACCTTACACAAAAATATGTTCAAATTAATTAGGATGAACATTAAATTTATTTTTACAATAATTTCATGATTGTATTGCAAACAACCAAATCATCTTTTTATTTCTCAGAAGTTGTCTAGTCCTAATGGCCAGTAAGCTCATTGCTGTGGAATGGCAAAACTTGACAAGTTAAATGGAACCAATTATGACATGTGGCACCGGAAAATAAGATATGGCCTTATTCATGACAATATAGAACATGTCATCGATACCAATGTTCCAGAACTTAACGATGAGTCCACCGAAGTGGAAAAGAAAAAGAGGGAACAATGGTTATCGGATGATAAAAAGGCTAGAACTTTCATGCTCATGTTTATGGAGGATAACTTGATAAAATTCTTTGAATCTTATAAGTCATCCAATGAACTATGGGAAGCTATCAAGGAGAAGTATGACACCAAGACTGAGGTGAATACTCAACTCCTATTGCATCGTTACAACGCATGTAAGATGCAGGAAGGTGATAGTGTGATTGAGCATGTAAATAAAATGATTGTCATGGCTAAGGACCTATCAACTGCTGGAACTGAAATTCCGGAAAAGATGCAAGTGGCAACTATATTGAATAGTTTGCCAGCTTCTCTTGACATGGCAGCCACAACATTAAGAATGAGTGGTTCCACTTTAACTGTCACGGACTTTCCAGCTAGATTATCAATTGAGCAAGACATATTGGCCAGGAGAAATGGACTAGAAACGAATCTGGAAGAGGCCAATGCTGCACACCGGAAGCCCATTGCCCAAAATCGCCTCATGGACCGCAGAAGCCGCAATTCAAGAAAAAGTTCCAAAACAAAGGGAAAAAGGTTCCTCCTGGTGCTTGCTATAACTGTGGGAAATATGGTCACTTAAGGCCAATTGTCCCATAAGCAAGAGAATAAGGGTGAAAACAATCACCCGGGAAATGGAGGAACTGGAAAGAGAGAATTTGTGGCGTCATAGAATGCAACGCGGCCCTGACTGATTCAAATGAATGGTGGGTCGATTCTGGGGCAACTCGACACATTGCAAAGACAAAGAAAGGTTGGTGTCACTAAAGAAACTTAATGTGGGAGAACAAAGGATATATATGGGCAACAATACCTATCTTGATGTGGAAGGTGTTGGAGTTTATAGGCTGGATCTTGGGGATAACATCATGGTCCTCAAGGATGTGTTCTATGCACCGAAAATTCGGCGGAATCTCATTTCTGTACCAGCATTAATGAAGAAGGGCCTAGAAGTTAGATTCTACAATGGAAAGGTGTCAATAGGGAAAGAAAAGAAAGTGCTTGCTATGGGAAAATTTATTCCTGAGCATGTTGTTTGTATGCCTGTACTTGACAATGAAATAAATGAAATAGAAGTTTCTGAGTATCCTTGTGTGTTTTGTCAGAATGTGATCTATGGCATTTTAGATTAGGACATCCTAGTAAATCTAAAATGGAACAAATGATAAAATTGGAATTGCTTTCAAGTTTAACAAAGGTGGAATTGTCACCTTGTGAACATCGTTTAGTCGGAAAAATGACTAAGAAACCTTTCTCGGTAGGGCATAGATCACAAGAATTGTTAGAGTTGGTTCACTCGGATATTTGTGGCCCTCTAAGTACAAAGACATACAATAACAAGGAATATTTCATAACTTTCATAGATGATTATTCTAAATTTGCATATGTCTACTTAATTTCTAGAAAGTCTGAGGCATTAGATTGCTTTAAGAAATATAGAATGGAAGTAGAAAGGCAACTTGGAAGGAATATTAAGGTGTTAAGGACTGATAGAGGTGGGGAATATAACTCAAGGGAATTTGAGTTGTATTGTCAAGAACATGGAATCAAAAGACATGTAACAATGCCTTATACACCGCAACAGAATGGTGTGGCAGAAAGAAAGAATAGAACCCTGATGAATGCAGTTAGATGTATGCTATCGCATTCGGGTCTCCCTAAGAATTTGTGGGGAGAGGCATTGCTTACGGCTAATCATGTCTTGAATAGAATTCCCACTAAGTCCGTAGAAAGTACACCTTATGAATTATGGAATGGAAAGAAACCACATTTGAGTTATCTCAGGAAGTGGGGGTCGATAGCCCATGTTCTCATTCCAAGTCAACTTAGAGATAAGTTGGAACCAAAAACTTTGAAGTGCAGATTCATAGGGTATTGTGAGAAATCGTTTGGATATAGATTTTTCCTAAAGAAAAAGGGATCGTGAATATAGGGATGCAACATTTCTAGAGAATCTAGAGGAAGAGGAATCTCATGAAAATGAGAAAGAACCTCTGGTTGTAATAAATGATGATTATTACAATGATATCCATAGGAATGATCCTGGAATTGAGGAGGAACCTCAACTAGAAATGGAAAATGAACAATTCCTATGAATGAAGCACAACCTGATATACCTGCAGTTGGCAACAAAAGAGCTAGAACTCCACCGGTATGGATGGATGATTACTATTTGTATTCATGTGAGCCTTCATGTTTGTCAGTAGACATAGATGAGGAAAATCATATAGATCCCGTGAATTATATTGATGCGATGAAATCGCAGGAATCTGATTTATGGCTGGAGGCCATGAAGGAAGAAATGAACTCCATGAAAAGTAATGGAGTGTGGGAACTATGTGATTTGCCTAAGAATAGAAGGCCATTGGGTGCAAATGGGTATTCAAGAAAAAGCTAAAAGTTGATGGTCAATTGATAAATATAAGGCCCGGTTAGTTGCTAAAGGTTATAATCAGAAGGCAGGTATAGATTTTCAGGAAACGTATTCTCCAGTAGCTAAGTGTGCATCTATAAGAATTATCTTGGCCATTGTAGCGCATCTTGACTTGGAGTTGTTCCAAATGGATGTCAAGACTGCATTCCTCAACGGTGAGTTGAAGGAGGATATATATATGCAACAACCTGAAGGATTTCAGGAGGAAGGCCAAGAGGAAAGGGTATGCAAGTTAAAGAAATCAATATATGGTTTGAAACAATCTTCTAGACAATGGTATCTCAAATTCCACGAGACAGTTATCAACTTGGGTTTGTTGCAAATAAGTTGGACAACTGTGTGTATGTCATGAAAAGTGGGAGCAGGTATACTATATTATCTTATATGTGGATGATATTTTGCTCGCCGGAAATGACATAGAGATGTTGAATAAAATCAAATCTGAACTAAGTGGAAAGTTTGAGATGAAAGACATGGGTGAGGCATCCTATGTTCTTGGTGTACAAATCCTGAGGGATAGAAAGTCTAGAATGTTGAGTATAAACCAAGAAAAATATTTACGGTCTGTACTTAAGAGATTCGGAATGCATAACTGCAATCCGGCACCTACCCGTTAGTACATGGAAAACGGTTGGGAAAAGAGCATTGTCCTAGAGAGGGACAAGGTCCGCTCAAGGTGCCATATGCTGAAGCAGTTGGAAGCCTAATGTATGCAATGATGAGTACTAGACCAGACTTAGCATATCCAATGAGCTTGGTAAGTCGATATCAAGCTAATCCTGGCCCAGCACATTGGGAAGCTGTTAAAAGGATTATGAAATATTTGAAAGGAACTTTGCACCACAAATTAGTTTATCAAGCTGATATGCTTGAGGTATTTGGCTATTCAGATGCAGACTTTGGAGGAGACAAAGATGACGGAAAGTCCACATCGGGCACTTGTTCATCTTTGGTGGTGCAACTGTTTCTTGGGGTAGCAAGAAACAAGGGTGTGTTGCAAGATACACCAAGAAGCTGAGTATGTAGCTTGCAGCATGGCTACTACTCATGTCGTCTGGATAAGATTTTTTGATAGATTTAGATCTAAATTGGCAGAAGGACCAATTGAGATCTATTGTGATAATCAGGCAGCGATTAGCTTGATTAATAGTGGAGCAAATAGCTCTCGAGGAAAACATATAGAAATACAATATCACTACATCGAGATATTGTGCAGAAAGGGGAAGTGAAAATATCATATGTCCCACTTGATATGATTGCCGATCCTTTGACAAAATGTATCCGGCGGAAAATTTCATTAAGCATGTTGGCTTAATGGGGCTCAGGAATATATGAGCTAAAGGAATATTTTCATGGATAATGAAAATAATGATACATCTCATAAATAGTGGGAGTATCGGAATAAATGTTTATACTTCACACGGATAGTGGGAGTATAGTGATTTGTGGCCAAGTGGGAGATGTTAGAACGTTGCAAACGTTACAGAAATAATGGCCATCAAATGTAGAAACGGAAGAGAAAATCTCTCCTCCAGATCCAGAAACGGATCAAGATCTTTGGGGTAGTTACATCTTTGGGACGGAGGGGATGTGTGAAAGGCCCTATAAATAGATGGGTACTCCCATCGGAAGAGATACAGTATCAAGTGTGAACTACACATCGCCGGAGTCCCAAATCCCCTCTATCCTTACCTTGTCATCTCATAAATATCATTAGTTAGAGAGTTATAAACTTCATAATAGAGTCATGCAGGATACTGCGTTTTCAGGTTGCATTTAACTTTCACTTCTTCATATTTTTCACAAGGTTCAAGACCGAAATAGGTTAAAACCCCAACAACAAAGTTCTTATACTAGTTGTACTTGTCATCTTTTATGTAGACGTTTTGTCCAAATGTCAGTAGATCTCATGTTACAAGTCTAACATGTAAGTCGCAATGAAGTCATGCATGTTTAGGGCTTTCCACGTTCTTCCTGTATTTCATGCAATTAGAGACCGATTCAGACCCAACCACAACACAAAAGTTCTTCCAATAGGTGTCCTCGACATTTTCTATGTTGTAAGTTTTGTCTAAAGGTCAGCATATAGAGAGATATAGGCGTTTCATGAATATCGCCCTGTGTCAATCATGGTAGTCTGAACCAAGAGCATGTCAGATCCCTGTCGGACTCATGCGCAGACCCTATGAACGCGACGGCCCGCTATGTCGCATTCTGAGGTCGGGTCACGATAGTACCTCTGTCGCGTTCTGGTCGCGACAGTACCCATGTCGCTTTCTGCTGCCTGATCTGACGACCCCGTCGCGATACTTGCAAGACCACGTCACGATCTCAGTTTTGGGCCTAAAAATCAGTCTTTTGCAAGTCTGTTGTACCACCATAATTCCCATATCATGTTGACGATCTTAACTACATAAAAACAAAGTTGTAAGTATTGATTGTATTTTAATCTAATAAAGGTCAATCACTTGATCTTTCATATCCTTGATTTCATGACACATACATACACGTTGAACCATCCAAACATGGCTTAATTGTATGAATATGACACATAACATATCTGGTAATTATTGCAATTAATTACCTTACTTTAACAAGTACTCGTTTACGATTCGTGTGATGTTTTAGAACACTGATCTCGACGCTCCACTGTTCTAGAATTCCTCTAGAACGTCGAGCACTTGTTTCTATATTTACACACTTTCTTGACTTGGACGAACTCTCCATCGGATACTCCTTCGCCGGACTAGTGAATCCTTGTGCAAGGCCTCGTACGTCTCCTCTGATCATGGATTCCCACATGGTCGACGAGCCGTTGTACCCTAACACCCATTACCCCTTTAGGATTGATGTGATCCAAACAGCTATTAGAAGTTCGCTCTTACCTCGAATCACGTTGGACCTCTGGACTTGTGCATAACATGGCCAGCGAGAAGATCGTGAATTCCATCTGACTGTCAATACGACGTGCGCGTGTTGTGCAATGTTACTATCGCTTGTTTACTCGTTGTTTTACGTGATGTTCAATAGCTCTCATCTTTACTCTACTCGCTCACCTATTCACGTTCACTCTACTATCTCGTCTATTCATCTAGTGCTCTTATCTATTTCTTGGTACTCTCAAATTGGCCATTAATTGATTGTCTAAAGATAAACAATATAACCAATGTCAGCGCAATAGGGCCCGATCAGGTCCTGGGGGGAGCGCCCGAAAGTGCCATTTGCCTGCGGGAGTTAAATGATCAGGATGTCGGCATTACATCCAAGTGTCATACTATCAAGATTAATCTAAGACAATCAACACAAGTGCTATATTCTCTCGTTGTCTTTTGACAAATAAGTTCCATACTCTCTCTTGGCTATTTCGGATAACCAAAGTGCAATTTCTATCTCGATTGACAAGAAAGTTAATCAAAAGTGCTATACTATTTCGATTGATAAGAAAATCAATCAAGGTGCAATTTACTCTCTATATGGCCAACTACTTTCTCTCTCCTTGCTGTACATGTTGCTTGATATTGCTTGACGTTGACGCTATGTGCCATCGTGTTGCTTTCTTTCGTGACTCGATCTTATTCATTGTACTATACTTGATTCATCTACTATTTGAACCATGTTACTTGTGCTCTTACTTTCTCGACTTTACATGACTCGCTCTATCTTTAGTTACTCTGCCATTTAATGCACTAATTATTAAAGCATGCTTGACCCTGAGATTTAATCCTACTGGGCGTTATCGCTCACCCTTCGTTATTTGTTATTGTGTCTCAGGTAAGTCGGACTCTGACGTCACACACACCAATGGACAAGACTAGAGTGATGAGTGACCCGAAGTCAACTCATGAAGTTACCTTAGTACCATGGAGTCTAGTAGTTATTGTTTTAGTTTTCTTTTCAGTGTAATGACGTCATTGAGCCTTGTGTTTGGCTCTGAATAGTGGTTGTAATAGTCTTAGTAATTATATAATGAAATCAAGAGTTATATCAATTATTGTTCATTAGATGCTCTGATGTTTGCGAAAATATGCGCAGTTGTCGTTACCATACTCGTTGTTCGCGTCTCCCTCCGATTTATTCCGCTGCTAAATTGGAGGGGTGTGACAAGACAGGTTTTTACCGTTACCTGGGACCCCCATCCTCGGGAGCCTGTTGAGGGAGTTCTCCGAGCTACGAGCATGCTCGGGTCGACAACCTAGTGTGGCGGACTTGGAGCGGAGGGAAAAAGTGGGGACAATGGCATAGAGTCGTTTGTAGAGCCCTCTTAGCTGGGTCGGGTCTCCGAGGTGGTTGAGGCGCTCGTTCGGTGCAGACCAGCTAGTCCTTCTCACTGCCTCGCTCTACGTAGGTTCCGGAGATGCGTGGGAGGTCAGGCGTGGGGCCGCAGTTCGGCTGGACTGCGGTGTTTGTGGTTGTGTTCTTGGCTATGTCCACTATCCTCACTCTACCGGGGAGGTTGTAGGCGGGAGTCGGTAGCCGGCGTGTAAGAGGGGTGGACTGTGTGTCCCTCTCTTAGCTGCCTGTGGCAGTGGCTTGGTTGCTCTTGTTTGTGACGGTGTTTATCACGTTGTTTCTAAGATTGTGTTTCTCGTCGCCCTAGCCTACACGGTGGTTGTAGCCTAGTCGTGTCTAGTTCTGTGGGTTTGGTTGGTTTGGTCTCGTGGGCCGTGTTTAGTGGTTTCCGCTCTGCGGGTTCTCTCGGGGTGCCTGGTGCAGGCACCCAACTGTTGTTTCGGTAACTCGTTCCTTGGTGCCGTCCATGGTGGCACCGGAGTGTGTAGCTTCCTGACCTCATGGTGTGTTCGAGGTACATGGTGGTTCTGCTTGTGGGCCCTCGACCTTGTGGAGGTCTGAGGGGGTCGTGCCTGTGGTGAGATGTTGTTTCTTACGTGGTTGCTCGGTGTCTCTCGTGATGACACCTGGTTGTTCCTTCCCAACCTTGTGGAGGTCTGAGATGTTGGTGCTTGTGTCGTGAGACTCTGGTCTCACTTGGTTGCTCCGGTGTTCCGTGAGCTCCTTTGTCTCGGCAGGTGTGTGTCGAGGTGTTTGCTTCTGCATGTGTTGACTCTGCTGGTTCTGCGGGAGTCGTGTTTGGCCTGACCCGGGTTGTGGTCGAGGCTTTCTATATTTCCGCTATTTTTTAGTACTCTGCAATAGGTGTTTCCCGCTTACTACTTTGTAGATTAGTTTTGCTTCCGCTTGTTGGAGTTCCTGCTGCTCTGGCTGGCACTACAAGAAACAGCGGTTTTACCGACGGATAAGTTCCGTCGGAACTACTGATGGATATTCTGACGAATGTATTTCCGTCAACAATATTCGTCGGTAATACTGACGGATGAATATCCATCGAAGCATTCTGTCGGTACTACGTTTACCGATGGATATTCCGATGGAAATATATCCGTCGAAATATCCATCGAAAATCCTGCAATTTCCCTTCCCCCATCCCCGCGAAACCCTCTCTCTCTCTCTCTCTCTCTCTTCTCGTCTCCTCTCTCTCTCTCTCCTCTCTCTCTCTCTCTCTCTCTCTCTCTCTCTCTCTCTCTCTCTCTCTCCCCCTCGCCACCTACAGTGCCACCGGCCGTCGCAACCCCGGCTGCTGCCGCCGCCCCAGCTTCCCGCCGCCGCTACCCTGCGCCGCCGCCGTTGCAACCCCGGCCCCTGTCGCTTCAGCTTCTCGCCGCCGCTACCCCGCACCGCCGGCCTCTGCCTCCACCCATCCAGGGGCTCCTCATCCCTCTGACGCCCACCCCTCCCTCTCTCCCACCCCCACTGCTCCCCCTACCAGGTCCCCATGCCCCTGCCACTGCCAGCCCCCCTCCAGATCCCTCTCCCGAAGCCCCTTCCCCCTCCACGACCTCCCTATTGGCCCCTGCAACTGCCAGCCCCCTCTCATGATCCCTCTCCCGAAGCCCCCTCCTCCTCCACGACCCCCCTATTGGCCCCCGCCCCCACCCCCACTGCTCCCCCTATCGGGTCCCACCCCCCTGCCAGTGACACCCACACCTGCCAGCCACCCTCCCACTCTGGCCGCCTCCCCCTCCACTACACCCCACCCTTTTCCACGGCCCCCCTCCCATTGCCAGCCCCCTCCCACTCTCCCGAAGCCCCCTCCCCCTACATGACCCCCCTATTGGCCCCCCTACCCCCTACGACCGGTCCCCACCCCCCTGCTGGCCGGTTTGAATATTATGCACTTATTAGGGTTCACTTGTGTAATTTTTTTTCAATAAAGTTGTCATATTTTCAATTTACATAAAATTGAACAATGAAATGTGGATGTTATTTTGAATCTCTTGATCGGAGGAAGGAGTTTGTGGAGGCTTCTTGGCACTGCCCAAGGAGAGCTTCATCAGCATTTCGATCCCTTTGGAGGTTTTTCTAAAGGCAAGTAACCCATCCCCATGGTGCCGTACATGTCCAGTAGGTCTTAGGTATTTTATGGGATTTTATTCGTGTCCTGGAACCCCACATTTCCCCCATCTTTGGAGTTCGGTCTGTGTTTCTGCACATACAGGAACTTAAGGGCAAGATCCCTTGCCGTTAAGATCTCCAGTAGGCGGCAGACGATGCTGCCGTTCCTCTGTGAACGGCCAGCCTTTGCCGTTTAGTTCTTTAGGACAGAACAGGGAACTGTTCTTCCTTATATATGATTTTTTTCCAGATTTCTTCGCATGAGGATATATTATAAATGTTATATGCTATGTAATATAGATAATGGAATACATTGTGAGATTTTTGTAAATTTCTGTAATTTGTATAAATTGTTAGGTTTATGTGGAATGCATGTAGATAAAGATCTTGGATAGGATAGCTTGTTGTCACACCTGATCGTGAAGAATTTGAATGCCATAATTTTTCTAGATCATGTGTATGTATGTCAGTCTCTGTACCAACAAAATCATACATGTGAACAAGTGCAATAATAAACCAAATTCACCACATACATGTACATGAATTACATTAATGTAAGAACTGCAATACTAGTCAAGTGTAATATAATTACATATAAACAAGTGCAATAATAAGCAAATACATTAAAATAAGAAGTGTAATACTAATCATTAAACTGAAAGTGAACAATTAAGCATAAACTAAACTAATGTCTAGAAGGAAGAGTTTGTACTAATTTTTCCTAAATGGGATGTATACCTTATTGGTGTTTGTATTTGGCTTCTTTACAAACGCCTATCCTGGCTAATAAGTGGTGTACGTAACCTGCTGCATTCTCTTTCTTGATGGTTATTGCGCATGTTTTACACTAGATAAGCCCTTTGCACATGTACATATCATTGCCCATGCACATATATCTATTGAGCCATCGGCTATGTATGATAATAGAGAACAAGATGTCTTCTTCAACAAAGAGGGGTCAATCTTTCTCTTGTTCCTTCTAGTTCACAATAGTTGCTTGCACAACACAAGGCTAGTCTCTTTTTTCCTAAAATCAAGATGCATTGACTTTACTCTCTCGTGCAAATTATAGATATTATACTCCTATGCGTCTCGCACTATGACATGGACATTCGGGTCTTGAGATGCGAACTCCGCCTTATCATTAGATTCTCCTTCCTCTTGTCTAGTAATCGAACAACTCTATTTTGCTCTAATCTGTCTCAAGTGTTCGGTCATCCTAATTTTGACCTCATGTGAAATGTTTGGATACCTAAACTTTTTTGTATCCAACACCTACACCTCCTCTAAATATTTTTTCAATCTAAAGACACCTCCTCCAAGATATATATACTTCATGTTATAGTAGTTATATTACCACCAATATCTTTTATTCTCCAACATCTTGTAATGTTGCCATCCTATGTCATCCATTGCACTTTCTATGGAGATATTTACAACATTGAACAATTGAAATGAAAATATTCTAAATCAATAAAGGTATATCAGAGAGGAGTGAGTAGATGCACTCGAATTTTCAACAATAATACAAACACATAGTAAATGAGACCACCTAACTGCGATCAAACATTCACAGACTGTCCAAAACAGGACAATTCAAGACTTTTAGTTAGATATACACGTTCTCATCATTGAAAATAAGACTCGTGCACATCAATCCCAAAGTCTTGAACGGGAAGGTTCATTGACACGGCTTAACACGCTCTCGGAGGTGTGTGCAGTGATAAATTGCTATACATGCATAGATCAAATTTAAAACCCATCCGTGACACGTCACTTACACCTTTGCACGAATAGGCGCACCCTTCTTGGGGAATTGAGAGCTCTCTGTCGATCATTCCGAATCGGCAAGACTAGCGATCTTTTCCTTAAGACCTCTGTAAGTCTCCGCTCTCTATGGATTCCCACATAGAGGCCAAGCTGGTTGTACCATGAAGTCCTGGAGATAGAGAGCACATGTTCCGCATACGATCTGTCATTAGTCATCCTCATGTCAAGACACTAACGAATTATGAAACATAAGATACGTCATTATACTGCCCTTTTGTTCTCTTGAGCTATTGTCATACCTTGACTCTAGATGATCATGTTCTTATTACATTGAGCTTATTATTGAAACTCTGTGGTCATAATATGAATATGTTTTCAGCAAATAATACAAACACTAGTAATGGTCATCTGAGTGCGATCAAATATCACAGATGGGTAAAAAGTGATAATCTAAATAATATATCCTACCTATTCATTTGACTTACC
>JACBKR010001877.1:0-38946 GCA_014218235.1 Colocasia esculenta | reverse complement strand
AAATCCGACAGTTGCCAGCCCCCCCCCCCCCTCCTCCCGGTTGCACCTTGCTGAAACCAGCCTACTAGCCAGGGGAAAGGGTGGCCATGGTGGTGTCTGCACAGTCGGTCAGGGTTGGCCACTCCCACGCCTTGTGGCAGTGCCACCTCCTTCCGGCCAACCATTATGTGTTCCATCACAAGTAAGGAGGAGAGAGAAAGTAATGAAAAAGATATTTTTTATATATTAGCCTTATATTTTTTATAATTATTCTCAACCCAGCATATATTATATACTGAAGGGTATTTCAGTCTTAAGTTACTAATAGAGCTTTTAGATGGAATATTCCCTCTCTTGATGCTTTTATTTGGATGGCAACTAACTTTAGGGGGCTGCTTTGCAACCCAAGCAGATATTAGGGAATTACTAAGAAATATCAAAATTTCAGAGATTTCAGAGGGTAATACGTAAAAAAGCCCCAAGAGAAAAAAGCACAATCCAACAAAGAATTCTGTGTGGGTGAGATGAACCATAAGCATACAAATAAAAAGAGAAGAGAAAAAAAAACATATCCAAACAGCCAAACAGATGTATAATGTTGCAACATAGTATGTGGTACATGCACATCCGTAGATGCAGAATAAATATATGCCCCAAGTCTACATTCTTGCCGAAACAGCATGTACATGTAGCATGTGAAGTACTCACAATGAAGCGCTCCCAGAAATCACCAAATAGAGGTCTATCAATTGCCTTCAAGCTGTCTCTTGTAGCAGCATCGACACTAACATAAAGCTGCATTCCGAAAGCAATCAGCATTTTGACGCCTGGAATCAATCAAGAAGTAGTAGCTTAAAATCTGAAAGTACCTGTGTGATTGGTTTCAATGTCTTAATCCTCTCAGGGAATTGAGCATTAGTAACCAGAAAGGTAGAGATATGTCTCTGGTGAAGCTCATCAATAAGTGAGTTAATCTCTGGGTACATTATGGGTTCACCAACAAGAGATAAGGCACAATGCCTAGGAGAAAGACCTTCCAATAATTGTGCTTCTTTAACTCCTGCTCAGAGCAATAACTCAACTATTAGATCTAGAACATCCACTGCATGAAAGAGCTGCCAGAGACATAGCCAGGGTATTCTGCTAGCGAGACAACATCATATTTAGCAAAAAGCATGCGACTGCACCAATGTATACATGGCCATTATATCTTTAAGTTCAGAAATATGCATCATAGGAGTACTCATGATTGAAATTTCACAAAATTTTAGAATTCATGTACTGGTTTGTAAGCTTCTAGGTGAAGCAAATGATTTTATAAGAGATTTTTGCAAATAAACCATTGTTAGAAGTGAATTTGCCAAAAAACCATTCCTCAAAATACATTGGCAGGCATACTCTTGTCTAAAATCAAATAGTGCAAATATGCCATCACAATGGCATAATTGCACTAAACCACTTTGCAAATATGCCATCATGTGGCCATTGTAATGACATATTTGCACTATTTGATTTTAGACAAGGGTATGCCTACAAATACATTTTGAGGAATGGTTTTTTTTTTGCAAATTCACTTCTAACAATGGTTTATTTGCAAAAATCTCTTTTAGTAACTTGGAAAAAAACTAGGGAAGACATATCACCTCCATTTCTGGATCTTTCAAATTAGCAGCAATTTATTTCCTTCTTCAGAAAGAAAAATATAAATAAATATTAAGGATGACACAAACTACACACGGCATATGGAACCAAAAAAACACTACTTTCATACTTGGTGGATGACCTGGAGGTCATATACTGATTACCCTGACTATACTTTTGCTAAAACAGACTGGCCACAAATACTCGAGAATGAAGACACAAAGATACAACAAACCCAGGTGTGTGAAGTCAACAAAAATAGTAAGAGTATACTGAATCACCCAACACCAAAGAATCATCAGGTGCAAACCCATCTTTGAATCAATCAGAACAACTTGATACATGGCCGAAACTGTAAAATAAATTGAGTAGACACATACGACCAAGAGCAGGGAAGCAAGTCCTTTAGAGAAACATGGACATCCCATCTAAGGGCAACAGAAGAGGAAGGAAGATCAGGTGGCATAGAGCATATGTCATTAGATTTAAAGAAGTGGAAGCCGGTTAGAGAGGTGCAGAAGCTAGCAGTTAAAGGACCAGCACAAAAACATTTTGCAGGAACCATATCACGATGCCTCCTCTTAAGTGAGGCAATTGGAAGCTATAGGATGTTTTTTTCAAATACAGAGACAAACAAAAAAAAAATTCACTGATGTTTTACAGGTGATGGTTCACTCTATAACTTTGGCATCTGTGCACAGACAAGATGCATTTTTAGACTTTTAGTAGATGAGGGTATTCAGAACCTGTCCCAGGTTCTTTCTTCTTCTCCAGTACTCATGCCCTTCCAGTACTCAAGAAAGGCTTCCTCATGATATTTCTTCTTTAGAAGATGTCCTCCTTCCCATAATCCCATTCGGTAAAATGTGTGGACACCCACTTGCATCCAACCAGTTTCCCACCATCATGGACTCATTGGGTAACTAGCCACCTTCAGAGTCAGTTCATATGCTGTCCATGACGTAGAAAACATCTACCTTGGACACATCAACTGCATTCTTGAGCTGCTGCAGTGTCCTACTGGTTCCTGTCCTGAAGTTAGGCACAAGTTTGAGCAATATGAGAACGGTTTTGTAGGAGACAGATGCATGATACAATGGTCATTACATTCTTGAGCAGAGGGCAGAATAGGATAAACAAGTTCACATCAGCAACCCCCACAACTGGCTAGCACATTTGTTATCGTCTTCTATCACTCCCACATGCAGACACCATGTAGCCTAGTCTTACCAAATTAAACCCATTGTAAGCATGTTTACTTGAGTTACCTGGTTATGGTAGAAGTACAATTGACTCCAACATAACCCAATCCAACCCAAACTGCATCCCTGAAGAAATCCTAATGCCTGGTTTTAGTTTTCCTTAATGTCCATTTCTCAATTGCATTCCTAGGATAAGGGGTTTGGGGGGTGGTGAGCAAGGGGGAGTTTCGATTTCGGTTTCGGGATCGCCCAGGCCCGAAACCGAAACAACCGTTTCGGTTTCGTTTAGGCTGGTTTCGGCCGGGTCTCGGGCGGCCTCAAAAGGAGAGTGTCGGCCGGTTTCGATATGGTTTCGGAAGAAACTAACTAAAACAAAAAATCAGCTTTGGAAATGCTACAGTAGTTTCGGCCGGTTTCGTTTCAGTCATGGCCGAAACCGATACGTTTTGTTTCGGCCAAAACCAACAACGAGAAGAGGAGGATGGTGAGGGAGATGATGAGAACTGTAAGGCAGATATCCTATGTATTCAGGAGACCAAGTGTGAAAGTGGGGAGGAAGAGTTGAGGAGGGGATGGGGGAGGCAGGCTGTCCAGGGAAGTGGCCTCCCCAGTTGTTGGCAGAGCAGGGGTATCCTTATATTGTGGAACCCCTTAGAAGTGGTGGAGGTGGAGGAGGACAGTCAGGTTGGTCGCTGGGCTATCACTCTGCATATCCATTCTTTGAGGGACGGATTCTCCTGGGACTTTTCTGGGATCTACGGACCCCAGTCCTGGGAGGGAAAGAGCATTTTGTAGCAGGAGCTGCTGGAGTTTCATTGCACTTCGACTTGTCCATGGTGTATGGGGTGATTTCAATGCAATGATGTCAAGCTTAGAGAGGTCAGGTGGCTATCCCCATGCGGGGGAGAGAGGATTTCTGTCATTCCATCCAACAGGCCACCCTCATAGACCTCAGCCAAGAAAACGTGCAATTCACCTGGTCAAATATGAGGGCTACCCCTTTTAGCTCCTGTTGAATGGCAAAAGTGTGACACTTTACTTCAGCGGAAATTATAGAATCCATCAGATGATGGCCCGGCGGCTTGGCTAGTTGAAGCCTATTTTTGGCGGACGATGGTTCAAGTCGTGGATATGATGAAAGGGGTCGTTGAGCCACGAAGATTAAATGTTGGTTATCAACAGGCCTGGTTACAATATATTATCAACAGCCTGCTCAGAGGCCAAATAAGTTGTGATTTAAAATGACCCCAAGGTTATTTAAGTTACAAACTTATCAGTGGGATCCTTCCCCAAAATTCAGCAGGGGAGTTCCGGCCCTTAAAATGGCGCCCGGATTCCCGGTTAAAATGAAAGTATAAGGAGAACATGTCTCCGTCCAAAGTACAAAGCACGGAAAAATCCGGCAGCACAAGGTCTTAGGACCAAGTATAAAGCACAAGTACAAAGAACAAGCTCGAGGAAGGACTCCAAAGCTTTGCGCAACAGTCTTCTATTGGGCGAACTTCAAGGAAACGGAGCAGGATTCCAGCAGCACCTCCGGCATCGACACTTCACAAATGAGGGGTGGGGGGGTATTTATAGAAAATCCCCCCCCCTCCATCGTTAGGCAGCCCCTAACCGATGGTGACCTCAACTGAGGTCCACCATCGGTTAAGGGCTAACCGATGGTGACCTCATGATGAGGTCACCATCAGTTAGCCCTTAACCGATGATCATGAGGTCACCATCGTTAGCCCTTAACCGATGGTGACCTCATGTTGAGGTCACCATCGTTTGGGGCTCTCCCTCTCTCGCATGTAAGGGGTTCATCCCCTATAAATACTCCCCCTATTCCACAAGGAAGGGGGTCTTTTCACTTGCCCCGGCGAAACCCTGTTGAAAATTCCAGAAAAATAGAAAAGAGCATTTGCTCATTCCCTCTCTCATTCTCAAATCCCCCTTGCTTGGTGTGCGAAGGTACAAATCCCCTTCTTTAGCCCGGTAGGCCAGGCGCGGAGAGGAGAGTGGTCGGCGCAATCGTCATCGGCATTCCTTCTTAATCCCCATCCTCCACATCGAGCAAGTCTCTGTGGGGTGATATTCCCGGGGTTTAAATGCCGTCCATATCGAGCAAGTCTCTATGGACACATGGTATTTAAATACCCATGTTCTCCCCGCCCATCGAGCAAGTCTCTGGGATGGTGGATCTTGTGCTTATATGTATATGTTTTCTTGAGGAGACTCTGCCCAAGCAGAGGTTCTGCCCAATGACATATTCGTATATTCACAAATTTGTGTTCTTATATATATGTTTCTTAAGACGAAATTCTGCCCAAGTGGAGGTTCCGTCCAAGAACACATATATAAATATTACAAATTTGTAATTATACAAATATGTTCCTTAAGGAGAATCTCGCCTAGGCAAAAATCTTTCTCAGGGGACATATCCGTATAAATACAAACTTGTGTTATATGTATATGTTTCTTAGAGAAAACTCTGCCCAAGCAGAGGTTCTGCCCAAGAACATATTCGTGTATTCACAAATTGATGTTCTTATGTATATGTTCCTTAGGGGAACTCTGCCCAAATGGAGACTCCCCTAAGAACATATCCATAAAATCACAAATTTGTGCTATACACATGTCCCTTAGAAGGAATCTAGCCCAGACAAAAGTTCCCTCTAAATTCATACCCGTATAATCACAAACTTCATGTTTATATAAATGTATTTCTTAGTGGAATCTCTGCCCAAACAGACTCTGCCGAGAACATATCTATAATCATCACAAATATGCTCCATTGTGTATATGTTTCTCAAAAGGGAATCCCGCTCATACGGGGGCACCTTTCTACCGGATACTCTGCTTAAATAGAGATATTGTTTGAGAACATATTCATAAAACGCAAATTTGTGGTTATACACATGTGTCTTCTTAGGGCAAAACCCCTCCGGGTAAAGTTTCTCCCGAGAATACATGGATATAAGCATATACCAACATGAAAACATCTCTACGAGGACACCCTGCCTAAGCAGAAGCTCAATGAAATACACCTCCATACTCAAGGAGGACTGTGATAATATACACACATCCAAAGAAAAGGGAATAAAACAACAACCATATCTAAGTATTCCGAGCAAAGGCACATATGCACCTTCACGAGAACCATACCCGTGGAAATGGACTTTGGACAATAATCACAAATGGGACAAGGACTTCCATGGAGATACATCCATATGCTCTCCGGAAATTGTACCCGCACAAGTGCGAAATGAGGAGAAAAGAAACCCCACCTCAAACTCGGACTTTGCTCAAAAATGGCACTGTAAAGAACACCATATGAAAATTGGCACAATCACCTTCTAATACGGAAGTGTTGCTCTGGGTTATAATACCCCCAAGTTCAGAATCAAAATCCACAGGCATATGCCCGTTCATAATGATAATCCCCATGTTTTCCCAAATAAAAACCATAAAACAACTTTTGCAAAATGGAGAAAGACCTCAAATCGGTCCACGGGTATATACCCGCTCCCCTTTCAAAGAAATTAAACTTTGGACTCCCAAAAAGGCAGTCGTTTCAAAAATGAATATCCAAAGCAAAAAGCATTTCAAAATAATCAAAAGAAACAAAAACATGTCATGATCAGGATTTTCAAAGAGCATACGTATTTTTCTCGTCCTTTACTATGAATGGTATTCGGGTTAAGACCGGTATTAAATAATACCAAGTGTCCTAACTCGATGTAAATGTAACATCGATTCCGGTCGATGGAGATGGAGGTCCAGCACATGCTATCCTAATCGTCTGATGAGAATAGACATGGGACTCAAGAAGTTCAGATTAAAAAACGGCGCACCCGTCCGTTCGCGGACACTACCGTCCGTTTCACGAACACCATACCCCGTCGTTCCCCGGACACCAAAATTCTTCTTCCGCATCGTGCGGACTCTTTTTCTGTCTGCTAGACAGGCTGGCACGCCCCGCAAATACCAAAAATACAAAGCATGGAATGAATGAATACATGAACACCAAAAAAAAAATGAAATGAATGAAAATAAAACTGAGTGAGAAAAATCCCCGTGTCAACAGCTGGCACGCCCGGTGGGACCTCTTCTCACCATTCATAGTAACAAAGGATGAGACTTACATACTCTTTATGAAAATTCTGATACTGATATTTCCTTCTTGAAGGTACTTGAAGAAAAGACAAATCATAAGTTGTTGAAGATGGTCGTCACTTATGGACCGCTAGTCGTCAACAACCATGCCAGGTTCGGTTACCTGGCGACTCCGATCATATTCGGAGATTTCCCTGCAGTCGTCGGATCCCCTTTCTTTCTGGGAGTGGTTCCGGCCCATCAGGAGGAGGAAGCTGCTCAAATATCTTCCTCCCACAAATCAACAAAGAAGAATTGCGACAACAATGGACGTGTCAAGGCTCGTTCCGCTGAGTTTAAAGGGGGCAAACCCCATTCAACTCAAGTTCGGACCTATTCGGTCCATATGATCTCTTCTGCCATTGTGGCTCTCGTCTCCTCACAGCGGGGGCAAAATAAACGCCACAAGAACAAAAGGCCGCCCGCTGCCATCTCCAGATCGGCAAGTCCGTTATGATCGGAAATGTGCGAGTGCGCCTTGATGGTACTCCACCTACCACTCCTCGTGATAGGTATATTCCAAATATTCCAACCTCGAACCGCTTCTCAGCTCTACGGTGGTTCCGGGGGAAGCATGAAGATTCCATGGTGAAGCCGATGTCAAGCAAAAGACGCGGCGTTTTACCAAGTCGAAAAAATCTGGGTTCCAAAGAATAAAGCCCAGAAGTTCAAGAAAGATCAGCAGATGCATCAAGGGTGATTCAAAGAAAAAGCAACACCGAAGATGCTCTCTTCAATATGCCGGATCCGAACATCCCAGAGGATGGAAAAGAAAAGGCATATACAGAAACCAAATTACAATCCTCAAGGCCCGGAGAATACCCGGTAGTCAAAGAAATTCCAACTCAACAATCCAGGACTCGCGTATCGGTCTTCGACCGTATATCGTGGATCCCAGAATTTTGTAAGCCAAGGGCAATTCCTAGCACCAGTGCTCGTCCGTCAAAAAGACGACGTGTTACTTGGGCAGCTCGGGAAACGCCCAAGCTTATAATCTTCTCATGTTATACTAATGGAAGGGAAGTTGGCGAACTTGCGGAGCAAATCGCGGAAGCCACCCCCAATATCCCCGCAGAAGATGTCCATACTAATATCAGACAGTTTGTCAGAAGAACTCACCAACCTGTGTGGGCAAATTGGCTCGTCTAATCAGGCTTCTCTTCCAACTGATATCCAACATGAGGGTACTCAAATTCCCTCCTTGAAGAAACAAATATTCGACTTGAAGAAGGTGGACCTTCTACCTCTGGCAGTCATCCCGTCATCAACTTACCAACAAAAGAAAATTTCCATGCAATGGCGGACGATGACAAATATGAAGTCATGCAACAGTGGCGGTCCGAAATGACCTCACTTGTCAATGAGATGAGACGATTGGCAACTTCAAGCCATCGGCAATCCATAGAACCGGTTGCTGTTCAACATCAACAACAAAACCAGCATCCGGATGGATTTATCTCATTAAATAATCCAGCAATTTCTTCAACTGGTCTTCTTCCTCAAGCTACGGGTCCGGATATCAATGACCCATCTAATATCATGCCTCCTCAAACAGAAGCCTTGCAAATTCAAAGGCATGAAATAAAGAAGATGGTTGAAGATATGTTCGCCCAGCAGGGCGAGGGTATTCAGGCTACGGGCTTATATTCTGTCCCGTTCCCTATACATCATCAACTCAAGAAGCTGCCAGAATCATGTCCCAAAGTTGCCTAAATATGATGGGCACGGGACACCTCGGGAGCATGTGGCACATTACATAATTGCCATGGGCGATCTTGCATCTGAGGAATCCTATCTCCTCAGATATTTTGCTACATCTTTAACAGGGGTCGCATTCCAATGGTATGCAAAGCTCAAGGTTGGCTCAGTTCTCGACTGGGCTGATATGCAATCAAAATTCTATGATCGCTTTCAAACAGCAGAAAGGAAGGTCTCTCTTGCTGAGTTATGCTCCCTCAAACAAAAGAAAGGGGAGTCGGCAATAGACTTCATCCAAAGGTGGAGGGAATTTAGCATGCAATGCGACAATCCTCCCATCCAGCAAGATGCAGTAATTATCTGCCGCAGAGGCCTCATCATAACAATTAAGAGAGACTCTTGGCTGCAAATATCAGAAGCTTTGACCAGTTGAATATTGTTGTGGCAGAAATTGAAGGTTCTTAGCCGAACAATCAACTCATATAGCTCAAAAGGGTAAACTCCCTAAGGAGCGCAATCCACTGGCAAAAAAAGTTAATGCTATCGACTTCTTGCCCAGTGATGAAACAAAGGGGGCAGTAATCCCCACTACCTGAAAAAAGAAACTAGAACCAAAGATACCTCCGCCTACATTGGCCGAGCGTATGAAGGCTCCTTATTCTTTCAGAAAAGAGCATACCCGAAAACTCTTCGATCTCTGCCTTGATAATCAATTAATATCATTGCCGACACCAAAGAAGTCGGCAGATATCGGCAAGATCAATCAACCCAATTACTGCTTGTATCACCGTATGGTGGGGCATCCAATTGAAGATTGTTTTGTCTTCAAGAATGAGGCTCAAAAGGTAATCCAAGAAGGCCGTATATCTATGCAAAATGGTCTGGTTGATCCTCCACAGCCCCATACTTCGGATTGGCCAGAACAATCTGTCAATGTTATACATGCGGCGGAACCGCCACAAGCTCGAGGAATCCTGAGATTGGGTCCTCATGTAACCCACCTCAAGATACTTCTGGAGCTCACTCTCCGCCGAGATCTAGGCATCGGGGTACAAGAAAAAAACAATACAAAGAGTACAAAGGCAGCTCGAGCAATTACAACAAAGCCAACAAGAGCTGCGCCAAATCATGCAAAGCATGGAGAGGCGTCAGGATAGCCTATTCAGGGATCCCACGCTTCCAACCTGCTTATGTTTATCCACCTGCATATCCGGAGCTGCCCCCTATGCCGCCATTTCAAGACCCAGTCGGGTGTTCCTTGAAAATCCTCCAAATCCTGTCGAGCCGGCAAGGTCATATTCCTTCCGTCGCCAGCATACATTGTCTCTCTTCCGGCTATGTCTGCGATCAGGATATATGGATTATTTAGTCCCCGAAGAATTGAGACCCAACTATTGCCCATATCATCAACTGCTGGGACACGTCATTGAAGACTGTCCAAATTTCAAACAGGAAGTGGAAGAAATGATCCAGCAAGGACTCATCAATATGGGTAATCTTCTGGTCAATCCCCCACAACCTCATATTCAGCCACCATCAAGTGAGCCATACAATCCTGGTCTCATTCAGTCAATGTTATTAATGCATCATTCTCTGGGTTCTTGGAAGAGGACAACCGCCTATGCCGCATCCATATCTATCCAGCCGATGGTATGATGATTGGCATCCTCTACATCAACGCTCATTTGATCTAAAAGATACTCAATCCATATTCAATCAGCTTAAGATCAGAGGGTTGATAAAAATATTTGATCCCGAGCCTTATATTTCCGAAAGGGAAAGGGAATCACATCTCTACTGTGAATATCATGCCAGAGTCATACACTCTACCAAAGATTGCCCAGATCTCCATGATTGGATCGAAACAAAGATCCGGGAGGGAGTAATTGATCAGGAGGGAAATCTCCTGACCCCCTCACACAAATATATGATCTAAGTCCAGAGTTCCAGGCGCAATATCAAAATCTATGTGAATATTATCATCGTCAGTTGGGCTATGGACGACATAGAAGCAAGGCTGATGTTGAGCGATTAGAATTGGCCTGTTTCAATATAGAAACGGAATATCAGAAAATGCTGCCGCGAAACCAATCTCGCAGCAAGCTGAGGAGTTCGTAGATGATTATCACCAACTCCCTCCTGAAATTGTTGAAGAAGCAATCAACTCAACCTTTCAGGCACAACCCTCAGAAGCTGAATGGGTCGCTGTTGGCCCTCGAAAGTCAAGAAATTCTAGAAGACCCGGCAAATCTATCGTCAAGGGTCATTCTAGTAGAAAAATATTCATGAGCCATCTTCAGAGCAAGACGTGATGAACTCACTAGAAGCTCTACAAATGAAGAATAGAGAGAAAAACAGAAAAAAGAAATGAAAAATGAAAAATGAAAAAACAAATGGAGGATGCTATGGCAGCAGAGGCTCCTCAGCAGCTGACAGCAGTCCAAAGACTCCAGTTGTTGATTAATGAGCTGGAAGAATATGAAGCCTCCAAGCCCTCTGGTAAACCAACGCTCGACCAATATATCCCTTGGGAGGAAATCGAGCGAAAGAGGCGGCTTCGGAATTGGTTATTGCAAGTTCAACATGAAGCACTCCAAGAGGGTGACCTCCCTCCTTCGCCGAATCTGAGTCTCTTCAATGGAGATGAAGAAATCACCATGGAACAGTTGGACTCTATGTTCAGCTCTTTCCATTGCTATATGGTGTTCATTCCTCCTCCAAAGGAATTACAAACTCCCACAAGCAATACTACTACACAAGCGGGAGATAAACCAACGACGCTTGTATACCAGCGTCGACCTCCAGGTAATTCAAATCGTCATCCTAAGAAGGGTCGTGGCAGGCATCAAAAGGCGGCATCTTCCACTACTAAGCAGCCAGATAAGATCATACTCTTTCATGGCGAAGAAGCAAAGCCTCTGCCCAAACCTCAAATCCGGGCGGACTCTTATACATTTGATCCTTCAGATGAAGAAGGGGGACTACCCGACAAGGCTTCCCAGTCTGAAGATAAAAATTTAAGTCCATATGCTTCATCAAATGAGCCAGACAATGTTCCTCCTCTTCCTAATGAGAAGCTATTGGCTCCTATCTCTCAAAAGAAGCCCGTCAAGTCAAAAGAGCTTTCTGGGACCTCATCAAGGGAATCCTCCCACTTGAACCAGATACGCACTGAGGCTGACGATAGAATTCTTCAGCAATTACAGTCACTTCCCATCAACATCACTGTCTGGGAAGCGATTGCCTGGAGCAAAGACTTGAGAGAAACTCTCGTCAAGATACTCCAGGAACCAGAAATTTATGAAGCCCATATGGCAAATTTTCAAGCACAAGCATGTGAAGCACTGGCGCAAATGTCACCTTCACTGATGAAGATTTGCTATTATCTTCCCCATATCATAATCGCCCCTTATATATGAAGGGGAAAATCAACAACATGCAATTGAATCGGATCTTGGTTGATCCAGGGGCATCCATCAATCTAATGCCCTACAAGACCTTTCAATCTCTATATCTTATGCCCTACATGCAAAGGGTGAAGGATGTGAAGATCACAGGATTCAATCAGAATTCGGAAAAAGCCATCGGAAAGGTCACCGTCAACTTGACCCTGGGGGATTTCGTCACCAGGGTGACCTTCTTCATTATTGATGCCAATACATCATATAGGGTCTTGCTTGGGAGACCCTGGCTGCATGAAAACTGGGTCATTCCATCAACTCTCCATCAATGCATTAAATATGCAAAAGAAGGGAAGCAGCATACAGTTTTTGCTGATCAAGCCCCGTTTCGAGAAGATGAATGCAACCTGACTGATGCCCCTTTATATCTTGGAGGACCAAATCTTCAACCCTCCTCCCTCTCTAAAGGGAAGAGTAAGCAAATTGAGTCCTCAAATGAAGACAATGAAACTGGCGAGCTTTTTGTGGTAAACAAAAGCCTTGCCAAATTACCTACAAATACTTCTCAAAGTAAAGCAACCCGCCCAGAACGACAGAGCATCAGTTATGAGGCTGATCACATAAGTCAAGTCATCAATGGGAGTATTCCTCTGCCATCCAACTGCATGCAAATCTGTTCTCCAAAGCAAGAACAAAGTGTTCGGCGATTAAAAACTTTCGTCGTCACTTATCAAGAAAAGAAAGAAGAAGAATGCAAGAAAGGCAGCAAAGCCAATCCTCTCTACAAGGGGGAATTGATCCTTCAAACTTATACAGAGGATGATTTTGGTTGGGAAGATAGGTCCAATAACCAACTAGAATCAATACAAAAAATGGCTGATATGCCAGAAAAAATTAAGGAGATGTGCAAAAAGCAGAAAATCCCTCGGGTACAAGATGTTCCCGAAGAAATTTCTTCAAGCAACTATGGGAACCCTCTCAAGTCCGGGGGCAACCTCCATTCTCTGGAAGAGATACTAGAGGATTAGGTTATGATACCAAATCCTCCTATACAGTCAATGTTGTTGGATCATCATCAGAGGTCTGCAGCGCAAAAAATAATCAGGAGTGTTCCAACTCCAACTCTCAAGATATTACTTCAACTCTATCAAATGAATCATCAAATGAAGAGCTACCAGAACAATCAGCGAGCAATCTTCATCCGCAAATTCTGAAAACATAGATCTCCATGAAGTCTGCATCGCCAATTCTGATGACGAAGAAGATTTCATAGATCTGCAGCCAGCTCCCCAAGAAATGGAAGACGGTGGGTAGGCCACTATTGATGAATTAATTGAACTCAATCTCGGGAGTCAACAAAATCCCCGGCCGATCTTTATCAGCGCCCTTCTTGGTGAACAAGAGAGGCAATCCTATCAAACTCTTATGCTGGAATTCCAAGACTGTTTTGCTTGGAATTATAAAGAAATGTCGGGACTAGAACCATCAGTTGCCGAGTATGACTATCCATACTGCACACGGCCAGGCCTGTCAAACAAGCTCAAAGGCGTATGCGGCATGAACTAGAATTGAAAGTAAATACTGAAGTCGACAAGCTTTCTGAAGTAGACTTCATCGAGCCATGCATATATCCAATATGGCTCGCCAATATTGTTCCTGTGAAGAAAAAGAATGGTCAAATCCGGATATGCATCGACTACAGGGACTTGAATAAAGCATGTCCCAAGGATGATTTCCCAGTTCCAATCACTGAAACAATGGTGGATATGACCACCGGCTATGAAGCCTTGTCTTTCATGGACGGGTCTTCCGGCTACAATCAAGTCCGGATGGCAATCAAAGATAAAGATCATACTGCCTTCAGATCACCCAAAGGTATCTTCAATACAAGAGGATGCCCTTTGGCTTGAAAAATGCAGGGGCTACATACCAAAGAGCCATGACCAAGATATTCAGTGAAATGATCCATGATGTGGTTGAATGCTATGTGGATGATTTAGTCGTCAAAACCAAAAAACGGGAGGACCATCTATATGATCTTCGCCGTGTGTTCGAAAGGCTTCGCCAATTCAAATTGAAGATGAACCCTATGAAATGTGCATTGGGGTTTCAAGTGGCAAGTTCCTGGGCTTCATTGTCAAATATCGGGGAATAGAAATAGACCCTGACAAAATCAAGGCAATCCAGCAACTGCCTTCTCCTCAAAATTTGACAGAGCTAAGGTCACTCCAAGGGAGATTAGCCTATATCAGGCGATTCATATCCAATCTCTCAGGAAGGTGCATGCCATTCGGCAAATTGATGAAAAAGGATGCTCCCTTCATCTGGGACCAAGAATGTCAAGACCAAGGTTCAAAATCTCGGGGATCGGGATCGGATCGGTCGGCCCAAAACCGATCCGACCCGGCGATCCCGAGCCCGGCTCGGCCGATCCGGGCCGAGCCCGACCGGGTCTGGCCAAGCAAAAGGGGGTGGATCGCCCCCCTTAAAAAAATTGAAAAAAAATTAGAAAAAATATGAAAAAATAGGAATATATGAACATTGTATTATGAATGAAATACATAAAAAAATGTATTTATTGGAATCGTACTTATATTGTGTGGACATAAGGTTTACATAATCTGTCCAAGACATAAATGTTGGTAATATGCCTCATATTGAGTCAAATATGACTATAGGCATCCGTGTTCGCATATATGATAGTGATTGGTGTGTAGCCCGGTATTTCAGGCACTTGATATGAGCCATATGACTCATATGAGTCATGTGAATGTGAATCGGACTCAGTGGATTGTGCATATGCTCCACCTCCGGTGTAATATGATGCATCCGGGTATTGAGGATATCCCAAGTAGCCTCCCTGCCCTTGGTAATATCCTTCAGTGGAAGCATAAGATGATGTATCTGACGCTTGCTCCATGGTCTCAAACTCCATCCGTAGCTTTTCTTGACGCTCCCACTCCTCTTGCATCTTCTTCTTCTTCATTAACCAATTCCGTCTATGCGGAATGAAGTTGGGATTGTATCCCGAATCTTCGGATGCTCCTTGGCCTTGCCCTTGCCCTTGCAATTGAGATGCACTTTCTTCCCCTTTCGTGCATATTTTTGACTTGAGGTTTGTGCTTCCCTCCCTTCCCTACTCCCATGATGTTGATCTTGAGTAGCATGGGTGAAGTCTTCCTCTCCGGTGAATACAATAGGGTCAGGGGTGGCGGTGCCGGTGGCGGTACACTGCTGACAACTAGGACATCTCCTCCATGATCGGATCCCTCACTAGGAGTACTTGTCTTCGATGTCGAGTCATTAGAAGTTTGGTATTGAACATTATCGCTTGGCTCCGGTGTTTCATCATCTATATCTTCCTCGATCGTGTCCAAGTCTGCAATGCTAATGCCATGTTTCGTGCTCCTTCCTCTTGCACCCACTGTCTTCTTTTGGCGTTTAGGGGCTGGGGGAGTTTCGAACTCCGGAAGCAAAGGCACATCATCAAGCTCACCTAAATGAGACATAAACATGTTAAAATGAGAAATAAATAATTTATAAATGATGCATGTACATTGTAAATGTCATTTACCTTCAGCCCATGCACGATCATGCGGGTCGAACTATGGTTGAACCGAAGTGCTTGCATTTACCCATGCATGTAGTGGATGTTCCTCCTCAAAAACTTCTTCTATATCTATTGTCTTCGATGGAGTTGCTTCAGCTTGTTGTTGCCCCGAGGATCTATATCTCTCTCTATCTTGAACTTGCTTGATTAATTGGAGGTTTTTAAGCTTCAATCTCATGTTGTAGTGGCAAAATACCAACTTCTCAAGACGTGCAGACTTCAACCGGTTTCTTTGTTTTGTGTGGATCAAGCCAAATGTGCTCCAATTTCTCTCACACCCTGTGGCAGACGTTGTTTGGCTTAAAACCCGAATAGCTACATAGGCCAAGTCTTCATATCCATAAGTTCTTCCATGATCCAACCACCAATCCGCTGTAAATGAAGCATGTATAATGTGTTAGAAAATAGAACCAACTCATTCTACATGCAAATAAATATGATGAGTAACTTCTAACCTGGACTCAAAATCTGAGCAGCTCGTTGTGCCGTGCTAGTACCAAAGTGTAGAGTTGCAGTCTATAATCATGCATTTGTTTGCAAGCTATGATTGCCCTATCCTCATTGTCTAGCATCCGTTTGATTACATTTTTGTCCCCAATCAACACTTCGGAGGAATTGTCATAGTTCTCCCTCCTCCCATCAGTCCTATACATGTATTGGGGGTTGAAGAAATGCCCTACATGTAGAAGATAAATGTTAAAACATGAGTTGTAAATAATATGTAATCACAATTGACAATAGTTGAAGTGTTATGCTTACCTACAGCATGAAGATCATGATGCAATGTGTGCTCCCATCGCCGATCTACGATTTCCCACCACTTGGCATACGTTGTTTTGTTGTCATTTGGATAAGCTCCTTTGCTCGATCCATAGCCTCGTACAAGTAACCCATCTCGGATCTCCTCTCCCCATCTACCGCCCTAACACTCGAACAAGCGGTTCTACTACATTCAACACATTTTGGACCCCTTCCAAAATGGCTTTGATTGGATAATGTCGGTCACCTTCTTTCCATTCTCCCTCACCCGTGTAGGAGCATGTCGGGACATATAGTTCTCCCACTCTTCCGATGCTACCATCCTAATAAGGTTGCTACGTTGCCCATTTATGCTATCCAATGCAATATATTGGGATGCAAACCTTGTAGGTGCTGGCCGAAGCAACTCCCGTCATGTGTATGGTCCTCATGATGTCCAATATGTTGTTGTGGTTGTAGATACCTGTCCATCCATCGCACATTAACGTGCAACCATATTCATCCCATATTCGTTCAAATGTGGAAACATATGCCTTCATATCTTCAACCTCCATATCCAAGTATTTGTTGTAGATTTCATATGAAGTAGGGCCTTCCACCCCTTTGCCCACTTCACCAATAGTCTCTATCATGGACTCATAATATGGTCCTTTGCTGCATTAGCGGTATGCTGTTGAAGAAGAACCATCTTGATGTCGCTCTCCCTATCTTCTCCTTGCATATTTTCAAATTCTTGAATGCTGCAGAAATGGATGGTTGCTTCTCCCTTCGCCTGGTGAGAAATGGGTCTATTGGTCCCACTCTAGGATCTCCGTCTCTAGGGATATCCACTGGAACCTCAGGTATATTTGAACTCATTCCAGCACTGAACTCCCTTGTCCGCTACCCCCATGGCCACTACCTTGACCTACGTGACGACCGGTACGTCGGAGATAGTCCTCTTCCGCATTAGACTTTCGACTTGCTTCCGATGCCCGACGAAATTGTTCTATAATATGAGATAGAAATAGAATGAGGGTCGGAGGGTGCTTAAAGCCTTAAACTAAAATAAATGTTCCAAAAGTAAGTTAACTAATTACTAACCTTCTTCATCTTGATCAAGATCAAAGAATTGTCTCCCTCTTGGTAAATCTACGGACCTTCGAGGAGGGGCAGATAAATCTTCCCGGATTTGTTGCCGTCTTCTACTAGTGTTTGCTTTGGATGTCTCTTTCTCCTTCATATATTGGCAAAATTGCATTCGAACTTCAGCAGAAACTCTCGAGCATGGTGCCACCTCACCTTTAATTCCCGCTAGATGTTGTTTCAAACGAAATATGCCGCCCGATAAGACCCGGTCACAATATTTGCATTGGACCTTCCTTCGAGCCATGTCCACAACGATACCATGAGCCCAAGCGGGATCGGTGCTAGGAGGGTTGCTTGAAGAATGGGGAGCCGGAGCAGCACCACCTTCGGCAGCCATCACTTACAACACAAAAAAAGAAGTTAAATAATAATAAAACAGAAAATAAATAATCTTTTTTTACGGATGAGAGAGAGGGAGATGAATCGCAGCCAAGAGTTCGGGCCAAGAGTGTGTGTGAGAGAGCCCGAATAGTCGAACAAGAATCCCAAGAGTGTGAAAGATGAGATCGCCTCCCAAATAGTGCAAAATAGCGCCCGAGAGAGAGAGAGAATGCCCAAAATATTGAGAGGAGGGGGGAGGAGAACTCAAAACTTGAGTTTAGAACATATTGGGGGCCTTTGGGGGGTTTATATAGACCCCAAGACCTCCAAAGGCTCCAAAGAGCCGTTTCTGGCCGTTGGGGAACAGTCCCCAACGGCTAGAAAACGGCTAGTTCTGAACTAGCCGTTGGGGCCCGGATCGCCCCGGTCCGGGCCGATCCGCGGCGGACCGGCCCGGGCTCGGCGATCCCGCCGAGCCCAGCCGAGCCCGACCGATCCGAGCGCAGGGGACCGGACAGGTTACCCCGGCTCGGATCGGAGGGGCCAAAACCGAGCCAACTCGGGCGATCCGATCCCGAGTTGGCCGAGTTTTGATTCCCTGGTCAGGACGCTCTTGAACAAATGAAAGAGTATCTTCTCACTCCTCCAGTCCTAGGGGCGCCAGTTATTGGAAAGCCTCTTATACTCTATATTGCAGCTATGGATGCCTCTCTGGGAGCTCTACTAGCACAAACAAATGAAGATGATAAAGAGCAAGTTTATATCTTAGCAGAAAGCTAATCGGTCCTGAACTCCGATATGCTCCAATGGAAAAAGTATGCCTAACACTGGTATTTGCTGCAAAGAAATTGAGGCATTATCTACTCGCTCATGAAATTAAACTCATCTCCAAGTATGATCCAATCAAATATCTGCTAAGGCAACCCATATTGTCAGGAAGACTCGCGAAATGGGCTCTGCTACTCATGGAATTTGATATCACATACATCCCACAAAGGGCAATCAAAGGGCAAAGCTTGGCCGAATTTTTGGCCGCACATCCAGTGCCAGAAGATTCCCCTTTATCTATAGATCTCCCAGAAGAAGAAACTCTTCTCCTACAAGTGAAAATTCAGTTCTCGAAGAGGTTGCCACAATTGAGCTACCCTCTTGAGAATTATATTTCGACGGAGCTTCCCGAACCTTCATTATACTGATGGTTCTACCACCGTTTCTACTGGAGCAGGGATCGTCTTAGTCACTCCACATGGAGGAATCTTATACAACTCCTATGCTCTTATGAAGCCACTCACAAATAATGAAGCCGAATATGAAGCTCTGATTATTTGGCTCCGGCTGGCTCTCGAAATGGGAATCAAAGGCATACAAGTTTATGGGGACTCACAGCTGGTCATCCGACAAATATTGGGCCAGTATGAAGTCCGTAAACCACAATTGCTTCCATACTATACCACTGTCATGAAGCTCAAAGAAAAATTCAACTTCTTTGACATATCCCATGTGCCGAGAAGTGAAAATTCTCAGGCTGATGCTTTAGCCAAATTGGCATCTGCCATAAAATTGCCTCCTGAAGAGGAATTGGACATAAGTGTCCGTCACAGAAGGCTCATGCCGAGTATTCTCGACGCTGAGTCTAATGTTACGATTGAAGAAGCATATACTACAGAGCAAGATACAACAAATGAATCTGAGGATTGGCGTGAGCCGATTATCAAAATCAAGGGAGGTTGGCTGCCTTCTGATCGAGCACAAAGAATTCAGCTCTTACGAAGGGCTGCATCATATCAAATAATAGCAGATCAACTATATACGCTGGTCCATGAAAAGAAAGGACCAGTCCTCCTCAGATGCTTGTCCTCTAAAGAAGCCAAAATCATCATGAAAGAAGTTCACTCCGGGCTGTGTGGTGCACACCAGGCAGAGAAGAGAAGATGAAAATCAATATCAAGTTAAAAGGCTTCTACTGGCCTACCATGTACGCGGATTGCATTCGATATGCCCGTACATGTCATCAGTGTCAAGCATTTGGCCCTATACCAAGGAAATCACCAAATGTATTACATCCCACTACGCCAACTTGGCCGTTTGCCGAATGGGGTATGGATATTGTGGGACCATTCCCACCCTCATCTCAAGGTCACAAGTTCATACTGGCTGCTACAGACTACTTCTCTCGGTGGGCTGAAGCTATCCCATTGAGGGAGGTAACCGAGGAATCGGTGGCCAAATTTGTTAAGCAAAACATAATATACAGATTTGGAACCCCTCACAGGATCATATCTGATAATGGGTCACAATTCAGAAACAAAACAATATATGCCTTGGCGGCGAAATTTCATATTGATTGGAGAACATCTTCAGTATATAATCCACAGGCAAATGGGTTGGCAGAAGCTTTCAACAAAACCCTCTGCAAGCTGCTTGCCAAGATAATCGGCAGTAGAAAGCGGGAATGGGGAGAAAAGGTTCATGAAGCCTTGTGGGCTTATCGAACTGTGTATAAAACCTCTACTGGATGTTCACCCTTCTCCTTGGTATATGGAGCTGAGGCCATGATCCCTGTAGAAATTGAAATGGCATCCTATCGGGTGGCAATCCAAGGTGAACTACAAAATCAAGATCAAGATCAAATAGAAAGGAGACTTGAGGAGCTCTCCAATCTAGAAGGAAGGCGCCTTGAAGCATACAAGTCTCTCCAAATATCAGGCTAGAATGGTTCGAGCATTCGACAAATTAGCAAGACCCAGAGCTTTTAAGCAAGGGGATCTCGTCATGGTTAAATGTAGAGAAGCAATGGCCGGAAAGTCATGTGGCAAACTTCAACCCACTTGGCTCGGTCCATATATCGTCACTCTGACATATGAAGGAGGAGCATACCGGCTAGTTGACCATAAAGGTAATGTACCATTTCCCCCACTCAACGGGAAACACCTGAAGTTGTACCACGCACCAGAACATGAATTCCCTGGCCAGCCACCAAAACAAAAACCTAGCTACCCAAAAGGGCTCGAAGCCGAAAGAAAATGAAAAAATGCTGAAATAAAGTTTACTGTAGATAGGGACAAAGGAATCAAACTTCCACCTACCCGTCATATACTCCAAACCTTTCAGTCCCTACCGAACATAAAGCCAAGGGCATTCCATGTACAAACCCGAAAAAAAAGGAAAATCCAATGAAAGTTGGAGGCTTATTTTGCATATCCCGCCAAATGAGGTTCCAAGCTACAATGATAAGCAATGTAAATCCAAATACCAAAACCATAGCCAACAAACCAAAAAGGTAGGCTATGTCAAAACATACCCAAAACCATAGCCAACAAACCAAAAAGGTAGGCTATGTCAAATCCAAATACCATAGCCAACAAACCACAAAGGTAGGTTGTGTCAAAATACCCAAACCATAGTCAGCAAACCAAAAAGGTAGGCTATGCCAAATCCAAATACCAAAACCATAGCCGACAAACCAAAAAGGTAGGCTATGTCAAATCCAAAATACCATAACCAACAAACCACAAAGGTAGGCTGTGTCAAAATACTCAAACTATAGCCAGCAAACCAAAAAGGTAGGCTGTGCCAAATCCAAATACCAAAACCATAGCCAACAAACCAAAAAGGTAGGCTATGTCAAAACCATACCAAAACCATAGCCAGCAAACCAAAAAGGTAGGCTATGCCAAATCCAAAAACCAAAACCATAGCCAACAAACCAAAAAAGTAGACTATGTCAAAACCATACCCAAACTATAGCCAACAAACCAAAAAGGTAGGCTATATCAAAACCATACCAAAACCATAGCCAACAAACCACAAAGGTAGGCTATGTTAAATCCAAATACCAAAACCATAGCCAGCAAACCATAAAGGTAGGCTATGTCAAACCCAAACCAAATCAAAACCATAGCCAACAAACCACAAAGGTAGGCTATATCAAATCCAAATACCAAAATCATAGCCAACAAACCAAAAAAGGTAGGCTGTGTTAAAACCATACCAAAACCATAGCCAATAAACCAAAAAGGTAGGCTATGTCAAATCCATACCATGACCATAGCCAACAAACCACAAAGGTAGGCTATGTCAAACCCAAATCAAATCATCACCATAGCCGGCAAACCAAAAAGGTAGGCTATATTAAATCCAGAATACCATGACTATAGCCAACAAACCACAAAGATAGGCTATGTCAAATCCAAAACCAAAACCAAAACTGAAATAACCTAAACCCCAAATCCAAACCTAAACTCCATACCAAAGACCACAACAATACCCAAAGTAAAAAAAAGAAGAGGAAAAAGGGGGGTTAAAAAAATAAAGATACCCCGATGGACTTAAGTATACGATTCCTTGTGTGCTTAAGGGTAAAAAGATCAAAAATCCAGCTGAGGCGAAAACCCGAGAGGGCGCTTCAGGCAAAAATGGATAACCCTCAACGTGAAAACCCGAAAGGGCACGTTGGAAAAAGCTAAAGGGGGCCAGTCTTTGTGAAAACCCGAAAGGGCGCTAAGGCTGGTAATGTGACAAAAAAAAAAAATGAAAGGATGAAAAAAGGATTTCTCAGTCCTCTATTCATACAAGTCGCCACATTACAAACTTGCAGAGGGTGACAGATACCACATAGAAAAGAGATCAAGGCAACAAGCCCAATATACAAATGTTGTGCTGTGAAGCAAAGGCAGGGAGACTTCTTTCTCTCCAGCCATTTAAATCCAAGTGCAAACCCCTTCTCCTGGCACAAAGCCATCAAAAAGGGGCGAAATTCAAATCCCAAAGCCAAATGATGAACACCATTCCAGAACCCATTCAAAATCAAGTCCAGGGCCAAATCAGACCCAAATCACATACTCATATCTAAACCCAAATCCAAAATACCACAAAAGTGACCCAAGTCACCCAATATACTTATATCCAAACCCAAATCCAAAATACCACAAAGGTGACCCAAGTCACCCAACATACTCATATCCAAACCCAAACCCAAAGTATCACAAAGGTGACTCAAATCACCCAACATACTCATATCCAAACCCAAATCCAAAATACCACAAAGGTGACCCAAGTCACCCAGTTTACTTATATTCAAACCCAAATCCACATCCAAATCCAAATTCCAAATCCGAATTTCCAATCATTGGCCATATTCAAATCTCAAACCACATCTGAAACCATCACTCACTTCACAACCAAACCTTTAGCCATTCAGCCATCCAAGTCAGCTGAGTCCTCGACAACCTTGGTAAAAAAAAAAGGAAATAAAAGGGGGGTTAAAAAATAGAGATACCCCGATGGACTCAAGTATACGGCTCACTGTATGCTTGAGGGTAAAAAGATCAAAAAAATCCAGCTGAGGTGAAAACCCGAGAGGGCGCTTCAGGCAAAAAATGGATAACCCTCAACATGAAAACCGAAAGGGCGCGTTGGAAAAAGCTAAAGGGGGCCAGTCTTGGTGAAAACCCGAAGGGCGCTAAGGCTGGTAATGTGAAAAAAAAAGAAGAAGAAAAAAAAGAGAGAATGAAAGAAGGAATTTCCGTGTCCTTCATATTTATATTCATAAAGTCATAGGTCACTCTGTTACATACTCATAAAGGGTGACAGATAGTCACACACTATTTACAAAAAAAAAAAAAACAAATCAGGACAACGAGCCTAATACACAAAGGTTATGTTGAGAAGCAAAGCCAAGAGGTGCCTTCTTCTGCAGCCGCTCTACCTTCCTAACTTTGGAAGATCCGGGCCGGCGAGAGCCGTTTCTATCTCTAGCACGGAGGCCTCCCTCTTCGGAACCTTCAACTTCATCTCTGGCATCTTGAACCTGACAAGATATTGCCTCGCCAAGCTCGCATTCCAGCCGAGCAATACTCTTTTCTCTTGCGGCCATCCGCAGTTCTCGCGTCTTCTGACGCTTGCGCACTTCGGCGACCTAGAGATCATCGGCTTCAGTATCGCTCTCCAGAGCTTCAAATTGTTGGGCCCAGGTCGTCTCAACCTGGCGGGTGTACACCCTATTCCAAACATCGGTGATAAAATTCATCCAACGCTCCTGCTGGACTCCCATGCTAAAGGCAGATCCGGTACGTTGCTCCAGCGCCTCTCGAATAACTTCAATGGGCGCCGGGTCTGTGGAGTCTGCCAATGCCGTTATTCGGCCAACAAGGAATTCCAGCAGCCGTCATCAGCAAAATGCGGGGCTGGTTGCGTCCCTGCAGGCCATCTTATACCATGCTCAGGGGGAGCACCAACCCCCAAGGGCGGAGAGCTGCCTTCGTCAGAATTCGGCACAACGTCTGCCCCAGAAGAGAAATCAGCAACAAAAAAAAAGCTGTTAGCAAGACAAAGCTAGTAGAACACCAACTCAATGATGCAAGCCATAAAACTCGGCTCCTCCTCACCTGCGGCGGGGATTTCGCCTTCCTCCTCAGCCTCAGATTCTGAAGGTTGGGCGAGATTGGATGGTCCAGGACACGGATCTTGAAAGGAGCTGGGAAAATATGGCAAATTTGCATAAAACTGCTCCCCATCATGTGAGAAGGTTGGAGGGACATAGGTAGAATCTCCTGGTGAAGGCCTCCGCCTCCATTTGTGGTGTCCCCCACTTGAAAGACAGATTGAGCTGGGAAGTCCAAAAACGGGCTCATTGAAATTCCCCAACTCGGGATGGAGAAGTTCGCTCCTGGGACAGAATATGAATCTGTCGTTCCCCAGCCAAACAGTTGATCACAGAATTCTGCCCCTTTTAAAAGCAAATGCAGCAAGGGAGGAGGATTCGTCATGAAAAGAAATGTCATGAAAAACTCTATACGGGTTTGAGAAAATCGGCTCACCAAAAGAAGTTGTCCCTACAGGAGGTTCCTCCACAGGTCTCGGGATATAGACCTCAACAGGGGCAGAAGAATACTCTCCTTCTGAAGCTCCCAATTCAGCATATGTGAATCCTGGACAGTCGACATCGGCTTCTACCACCCCAAAAAATGCAAAATGAGAAGGAGCTCCACCAGTCCCCTCTTCGGGCAAAGGATCTGCCATAGCCTGTAGAGTGCTCCCGTTTCCCTCGCCATGAAAAATAGAGGGACTTTCGGGCGGAGAACCACACTCATCTGGAAGGGGTAAACTGGTGCCGCCTCATCAGTCTCATCATCTAGTACGGAAAATATGAAAGAAATCAATATGAGAACTAATGATAAAGGAAAGAAGGAAAGATGGGAAATGATAGAAGAGTATACCACTCGAGGAGGCATATGCAACTTCTTTGGCCTTCTCGGCTCTTCTATTGGTAGAGGAAGGAGCGCCAAGGTGAGCCCCGTTGCCCCTATCCCTGTTAATCCTCAAAGCGGGAGTAGCTGGAAGACGAGGTCGCCATAAAAAAAAAGGAGACACAAAAAAAAGGAAAAAAAAAAAAAAGAAGAAGGGAGAAAGGGGTGGCTTACATGCTGACTCTGACGAAGGCCTTGGTACCAGCTGAGGGAAGATGGTGCTACAAGCTTTCCCCACCTTCTTCATGATATCCTGAACATCTTGAAATGTCTTAGCATTTTCCAGCCGAGGGTTATACTCCAAAGGCCCAATATTGCCAATTACATTAATAAGATGTCTTTCCCATCGTGTCCATCCGGGATGGCCGATGCTCTCTGGAGGTAGCTTTGTCGACAAAGGAACCGTAGGAGAGTGACCGCAGTCAGATAATAAATTATTCCACCAGCAATATGATGAAGAATCATCATGGTGACAGGGGCCTTTGTCCAAAACAGCTCTATGGGTGCCAGGAGCGATATTTCCCCCTGATAATAATACATGTCATTCTCGGCCTTGGTATTATGTGACATGCTGGCATCGTAACGCTTCTTATAAGAGGGCTATGCTGGAAAAGTGCCGGTTAAGATATGCCTCGTCAATGTAGACCGGGGACAAGTTGTACTGCACAAGCCGAGAATCCTCCCTCTCCCTTATCTTGCCAGGGGAGAGTCGGAAAATACGCTCCGGTCAAACCACCATCTGGCATAAAATATATCCATATGTCCCGTCATTCCTGGCGCAGGAAGGGCACATGCTGAACCTGTTTCAGGACGACGGAAATAATTCCACCAACTTGCTGCCGTCATGTGAACATCATGACCGCGTTGGAGTCGAAGTGACAATGGAAATTCCGCAGGTGGCGGGATAGATTGATCGTACCCAAAATTTTGGCAAATCGCGAAGGATAATAAGGCTCAGTGATAAGAGTCGATCCCACGCGATACACCAATACCCCGGGCCGAATACAGCATAACCAGTCCTGATATACAGACTGGCTGGAGCTATTGCTACTTGCTGAATGATATTGTGTCCCATTGGAGGTCTGGGTGCAGGAAGGCCTGATTCCCCGGGATGCATTGTCAAATTGAAGTAGCCCCTGCTCGTTGTTCGGCAGAAAAGATAAACTGGATCTAGTACTCATCAGCTCTGTCAGTGGATCTCCAGCCGGACGATTCCGGAACAGTAAAATTAATGGAGCTGAGGGGCGAGGCAAATCAATTGTCTGACACAAACTAGGCAGCAAGAGGCCGGCCCAAGCACTCAAGTAATGGGTGGGTAGCTGCACCTTCCGATCTCGGGGACTGGGATGTGAACTCAATGATCCCAACCCGTGGAATATATTTGCTAATGCTGCAGGGGCCAAAGCAAGTTGACGGCCCTCCGCCAAAAGGCAAGCAGGATAAATTAGGCCTGGCCGAACATATTCTTCTTCTCCATGGGGAACCACAAAGCTGGATAGCCAGTAAACTAAGTAGGCGGCCAAATAAGTGCGGTCAGGTAGTCGCCGAGGATTCCAACCCATATCCTTCGGGGCACAGATGAATCGTCCCCGGGAAGGCTTCTTCACTTCTAGCTGTTGATATTCTTCTAGACAGCGACCTTCGACTGAAAAACTCTCGAAGAAGCAAAATGGCCATTATAAAAATATCGAAGCCAGGCATTTTGACTGACTCTTACAGTTGAGGAAGGCAAGGATGCTCTGTCTGTTTTCCCGACACGGGCCAAGTCCCGCCATACTTTTGTCAAGAAGCGGAGGCTATATGGATGGAAATATTGGCCGGAGCCATTACTACGATGGCTGTGCAAGTCATCCAATACAACTTCTTCATAAAGAAGCCCAGATATCGGCAGGCCTGAAATTTGTTGAAAAACCCATAAGTCAATGGAAGTTTCACCCTCAGCCGTTCCGAAAGTATTCCATCTGGGGCTAAATCTCTCCACCAAACCTCGGAGAATACCTGTGTAATAGGGATAGTCATACAATGCTGCCTCAACAGCTCCATAAATACCAGATTTCTTCAAGATTTCACCATAGTGATGCAAAACACCAGTCAACCATTCCGTGGCCCCATAGCGAAAAATATGAGAAGATACAACTGACCAGTGGCCATACCAGCTGGGAGAAGTGAAATCAATAATCCGATCCAAAAGACACCGGATATCATGACTTCCGGCAGCATACCGAGAATCACCAGGCATTAGATAAGTGCCATTAATCTCCATCGCAGTTGTATGGCGATTCTGCAAGTTCCAGATAACAGGGGATAGCTTCCGTGACCGAGTATAACAATCAAAGTCACGGTTATAGGGGCCAAGGTTATCAGCCGTTGGCATCCTCTTCAAAGGCATGTATTCCAAAGGGAAACTGGGATAGGAAAAGGCACAGGCAAGGTTTGGCGCATCGCCGATTCGGACCGGATCGGGATTATCCTGATCCGATCCGATTCGGGCGGATCGAACCGATTCGGTTCGATCCGCTTGGATTCGGCCAGAACTGGTCCTGTTCAGGCAAGGTTCACTGGACTCATGTTCTTGTTCAGGCAGGGTTGTCAGGATCTGCTTATTTACCTGAATATCATTTAAGTAAATGTTATAATTTGTTGTTTCATTTACTTAAGATATTACATGTAAATAAGGAAGTACCCCCCATTTGAATCCAATAAAAATATGAAAAAATCATATCTCTTACCAATAAAAAGTCAACTCTCCATCGAAGAACAAAATCGCGATTTTGGTGATTTTAGCGAAATGCTAACTTTTTAATCTCTCATAATTTGGTCTATCTAAAAATTTGATAATTTAAATAAACCATATGGAACACTAAAAATCTAAAGTCCGGTAAAAAAAGTCAAATGTGCATGTGACTTCTCCAAGGGAGCCGCTCTCCTACTGACAACACTTAGTCTGCTCGATGCATCTCAGGATTTGGTCAAACTTAAGTTATCATCACCTAACCTCATGAGAAATTTCACTTTCTAATTGAAAAGAAACTAGAAAGTGACAATTCTTATGAGTTTGAATGATGATAACTTAAGTTTTACCAAATCTTGAGATGCCTCGAGCAGACTAAGTGCTGTCAGTAGAAGAACGGCTCCCTTGGAGAAGTCACCATACACGTTTGACTTTTTTTACCGGACTTTAATTTTTGTGTTCTATATAGTTTATTTGAATTATCAAATTTTTAGATAGACCAAATATGAGAGATTAAAAATTAGCATTTCGCTAAAATCACCAAAATCGAGATTTGTTCTTCGATGGGAGAGTTGACTTTTATTGGTAAAGGATATGATTTTTTGATATTTTTATTGATTCAAATGGGGGGTACTTCCTTATTTACATGTAATATCTTAAGTAACATACTTAAATGATTATTCAGGTAATAAGCAGATCCTGAACCCCTGCCCGAATGAGGATCTGAGTCCAAAGAACCCTGCCTGAACAGAACCGGCGTCGGACTTCCCCTGATCCGCACCGATTCGCCGAATCGGTCCGATCCGATCCGGCACGCCAAACCATGGGCACAGGTACCCAGAGGCTATCCCGGAACCTTAAAATGGCAAATTCCAGATATCTCCTCTCGGCTGAAATACAGGGATCATTCTCGAGCATATTAGGTGGATGAACTGCTGGATAAAGGAGAATAATTCCCTGTCAGATGAAAATGGCTTAGATAGCCTCCTTTCCGCACATAATGATAAGTCCCCTTTTGAAGACAAATGCGAGAGTAATCCACTGAGCCATTTGGTGCAAGGCCTTCAGGGTTAAGGGTTGCTACTACATGGTAACCACTATCCAGGGAGGGTAAATTGGCTTCAGTAATACGGGGCCTCGCCAGGACAGGCATCATAATTCCTTTCGGAACGACCCCGTCACGGATCTTCTGGCTATGGCTGTCACGAGCCAAGTAATCTTCTTGAAAGGCATGATGAAAAGCCTGGGGAAACCACAGGTAAAACAAAAAGGAAATCAGAAGAAGAAAAAGGTGTCAAATCCAGCTGAGCAGAAATCCGGGATCAAAAGCACTACAAAAATGCTCCGGAATGCAAAGCAGGATTTACACGGGTCGCGTGTCGTCACTTTCAGTTCCGACACGTGTCACGTGGGGGGCATTTGTTGAATGACAAAGTGTGACACGTTTACTTCAGCGGAAATTATAGAATCCACAGATGATGGCCCGGCGGCTTGGCTAGTTGAAGCCTATTTTTGGCGGACGATGGTTCAAAGTCGTGGATATGATGAAAGGGGTCGTTGAGCCACGAAGATTAAATGTTGGTTATCACAAAGGCCTGGTTACACATATATTATCAACACCTGCTCAGAGGGCAAATAAGTTGTGATTTAAATGACCCCAAGGTTATTTAGTTACAACTTATCAGTGGGATCCTTCCCCAAAATTCAGCAGGGGAGTTCCGGCCCTTAAAATGGCGCCCGAATTCCCGGTTAAAATGAAAGTACAAGGAGAACAGTGTCTCCGTCCAAAGTACAAAGTACGAAAAAATCCGCAGCACAAGGTTCTTAGGACCAAGTATAAAGCACAAGTACAAAGAACAAGCTCGAGGAAGGACTCCAAAGCTTTGCGCAGCAGTCTTATTGGGCGAAACTCCAAGGAAACGGAGCAGATTCCAGCAGCACCTCCGGCATCGACACTTCACAAATGAGGGTGTGAGGAAGGTATTTATAGAAAATCCCCCCCCCCTCCATCGGTTAGGCAGCCCCTAACCGATGGTGACCTCACATGAGGTCACCATCGGTTAAAGGGCTAACCGATGGTGACCTAAGCATGAGTCCCATCGGTAACCCCCTAACCGATGGTGACCTCATCATGAGGTCACCATCGGTTGGGGCTCTCCCTCTCCCGCATGTAAGGGGTTCATCCCCTATAAATACCCCCCCTATTCCACAAGGAAAGGGGGTCTTTCACTTGCCCCGGCGAAACCCTGTTGAAATTCCAGAAAAATAGAAAGAGCATTTGCTCATTCCTCTCTCATTCTCAAATCCCCCCTTGCTTGGTGTGCGAAGGTACAAAATCCCTTCTTAGCCCGGTAGGCCAGGCGCGGAGAGGAGAGTGGTCGGCGCAATCGTCATCGGCATTCCTTCTTAATCCCCATCCTCCACATCGAGCAAGTCTCTGTGGGGTGATATCCCGGGGTTTAATACCGTCCATATCGAGCAAGTCTCTATGGACACATGGTATTTAAATACCCATGTTCTCCCGCCCATCGAGCAAGTCTCTGGGATGGTGGATCTTGTGTAATATGTATATGTTTTCTTGAGGAGACTCTGCCCAAGCGGAGGTTCTGCCCAAGGACATATTCGTATATTCACAAATTTGTGTTCTTATATATATGTTTCTTAAGACGAAACTCTGCCAAGTGGAGGTTCCGTCCAAGAACACTAAAAATATTACAAATTTGTAATTATACAATATGTTCCTTAAGGAGAATCTCGCCTAGGCAAAAATCTTTCTCAGGGGACATATCCATATAAATACAAACTTGTGTTATATGTATATGTTTCTTAGAGGAAACTCTGCCCAAGCAGAGGTTCTGCCCAAGAACATATTTCGTGTATTCACAAATTGATGTTCTTATGTATATGTTCCTTAGGGGAAACTCTGCCCAAATGGAGATTCCCCTAAGAACATATCCATAAAATCACAAATTTGTGTCTATACGCATATGTCCCTTAGGAGGAATCTTGCCGGACGGACAAAAGTTCCCTCTAAATTCCATATCCGTATAATCACAAACTTCATGTTTATATAAATGTATTTCTTAGTGGAAGCTCTGCCCAAACAGAGACTCTGCCCGAGAACATATCTATATATCACAAATATGCTCCATTGTGTATATGTTTCTCAAAGGGAATCCGCTCATACGGGGGCACCTTTCTACCGGATACTCTGCTTAAATAGAGATACCGTTTGAGAACATATTCATAAAACGCAATTTGTGGTATACACATGTGCCTTCTTAGGGCAAAACCCCTCCGGGTAAAGTTTCTCCGAGAATACATGGATATAAGCATATACAACATGAAAACATCTCTACGAGGACACCCCTGCCTAAGCAGAAGCTCAATGAAATACACCTCCATACTCAAGAGGACTGTGATAATATACACACATCCAAAGAAAGGGAATAAAAAACAACACCATATCTAAGTATTCGAGCAAAGGCACATATGCACCTTCACGAGAACCATACCCGTGGAAATGGACTTTGACAGTAATCACAATGGGACAAGGACTTCCATGGAGATACATTCATATGCTCTCCGGAAATTGTACCTGCACAAGTGCGAAATGAGGAGAAAAGAAACCCTACCTCAAACTCGACTTTGCTCAAAAAGAGCACTGTAAAAGACCCCATATGAAAATTGGCACATCACCCTTCTAATACGGAAGTGTGCTCTGGGTTATAATACCCCAAGTTCAGAATCAAAATCCACAGGCATATGCCCGTTCATAATGATAATCCCCATGTTTTCCCAAATAAAATCCATAATCAACCTTTGCAAAAAGGAAAAGACCTCAAATCGGTCCGGGTATATCCCGCTCCCCTTTTCAAAAGAAATTAAACTTTGGACTCCCAAAAAGGCAGTCGTTTCAAAAATGGAATATCCAAAGCAAAAAGTATTTCAAAATAATCAAAAGAAATAAAAACATGTCATGATCAGGATTTTCAAAGAGCATACGTATTTTCTCGTCCTTTACTATGAATGGTATTCGGTTAAGACCGTATTAAATAATACCAATGTCCTAACTCGATGTAAATGTAACATCGATTCCGGTCGATGGAGATGGAGGTCCAGCACATGCTACCCTAATCGTCTGATGAGAATAGATATGGGACTCAAGAAGTTCAGATTAAAAAACGGCGCACCCTCCGTTGCGGAGACTACCCGTCCGTTTCACGGACACCATACTCGTGTCCGTTCCCCGGACACCAAAATTCTTCTTCCGCATCGTGCGGACTCTTTTTCTGTCTGCTAGACAGGCTGCACGACGCCCCGCAAATACCAAAAATACAAAGCATGTGAAATGAATGAATACAGAACACCAAAAAAAATGAAATGAATGAATATAAACTGAGTGAGAAAAATCCCCGTGTCAACAGCTCCAGATTGGACAAATTCTTGGAATCAGTGGACTGGGAGGACATTTCCCACATGCTCAGGTTTGGCTAGACCGACCTCTAATCATAAGCCTATCCTCTTGAAAACTAGTTGGGATAGAGAGAGGAGACAGCTTTCCTATTTGAGAGGGTTTGGCTGAGGGAGGACTTCTTAGATACAGTAAGAGGTTCATGGAGTGCTTATAGGCGAAAAGGGACATACACGGCCACATTGGTCTGAAGCTGAATCACCTGACCTTCGCACTTAGAAGATGGGCTGCAAGTAAGCACCTTCCTACCAAGCAGGAGAAGGAGGAGATCACTCAACGGCTACAGGTGCTGGACAGTTTGGAGGAGGCAGAGCTACTTGATGATGAGGACAGATCAAACAGAGAGTCATTGAAGGAAAAATATGAAGAGATTCTTACCAAAGAAGAAATCTATTGGAAGCAGAGATACAAGTAAGAAATGGGTCAAGGGGATAGAACATAGCCTATTTCCACGGTCACATCAAATAGGATAAGAAAAACCACATCCCTTCCATTAGGGTGGGAGAGAGTACTATATCTGAGGAGTCCATCAGATCCCATGCCAGGGATGTTTTTTCCTAGTCTATTCGCAAGGACCAGAGGTGCAAACCTACCTTTGCTCATGATTCCTCCCTCACCTTTCTTGTCCTGATAGTGAGGCTCTTTGATGCGGCACAACAAAGCGGGGCGGAGGAAGAAGACAGAGAAACGAAAGGGAGAAGCGTGGAGGAAGAAAAAGAAGAAGGGGTTGGGCTCCACCCTAGGGATTCCACCCCGCTGAAGTAGAAGACAAGAAGGCTGTGCACAAAGCTGTTCTTCAAATCTCATTAACCCTAAAAACAGGATATTACACTTTATTTATAGTGAGGAGAACCTAATGGCCTCCACTACAAACAGACATGGACTAAAATACCCCAAAGCCTAAAATAAGTCCAAATTCGGACCCAAAAATACACAGCAAATAGAAAGCTTCTAATGGACCGTTAGAATATGGAGCCCGAACTCTCTAGCAGATCTGCACAAGGGGTCAGGTCGAAGCATTCAACTGCAGCAGTCGAATCATCAGTCGAATGCATCAGTTGAAGTCAGCAGTCGAATGTAGCATTCGACTTATGCAGTGGGAGCCTGTCTGCAGTCGAATGTAGCATTCGACTGCAGCAGTCGAATTTGGTCAAGGCATCGACTTCCCTTTCCCAGGTCAGGCGACTTGCAGTTCTGAGGCGGTTCTGAGTTAGGGGTTTTTTTGTCCTGTGAATCTCGATTATGGCGCCCTACCCTCCCAGTATATAAAGGGGGGGTATATTCTCTTTGTATGTTAGTTCTGGTTGTAGTATTGAAAGCTGCGTGGCCGTGGACGTAGGAAGGCTCTCGCCTCCGAACCACGTAAAATCTGGTGTCTGTGTGTTCTTCTTCTCCCTTCTTCCATCTCTTCTCCAAACTTACGTGTGAGTTGGTGAGAGAGGGCTTCCGATCGGGGGGGACGATTCCCCAACAATGGGCCTCATATGGCCTATTACATCAACTAAATGCCCAAACTCATAAAATCAACATGCTAGTGCCCGAAAGCAAGTCGCCAAGCCAAATGGACGCCGTCATCGCTGCTCGTCGCCTCGCCTGCGGTAAAACTTGGCCCCTGTCGCCCGGTCCAGTGCTCGGGTGTCCCCCCCACTCTTGTGAGGCCCTTTTTGTAGGAGGAGATCAAGCAAGCGGTATTTCTCTTGCAGGTGACAAAGCCCCAGGCCGGATGATTTTCCAACGATTTTCTTTCAGAAGTGTTGGGATATTGTGAAGGAGGATTTTATTGAGGCCTGCTCAGAAATTTAGGAGGGCAAAGCACATTTGAAGGGTGTTAACAAACAATGTTGGTGTTGATTCCTAAGAAGAGGGTTTGCGCGGGAGTGGACTGATTTCAGACCCATTAACTTGGTGAACATACTACAAAATAATTGCTAAAGTGGTGGCCACAAGGTTAGAAAGGGTCATGATGGTATTGTCAGTGGGCAGCAAGGGGCGCTCATTAGAGGGAGACACATCTAAGAGAATTTCCTTGTTGCTCATGAGTGCTTACATGCTATAAAGCTACAGAGAAAGAGGGAAGTGGTCCTGAAGCTGGATTTAGAGAAGGCATATGACTCTGTGAGTTGGGAATGTATCTTTCAGGTGCTTAATAAAATGGATTTCCATCACTCTTCCATTTCTTGGGTTAGAAAGTGTATCCTTTCTGCTTCCTTTGCTATCCTTATCAATGGGCAGCCTTCTTCCTTTTTTGCTAGTGGGAGAGGGAGACCTTTTGTCCCCATTTTTGTTTGTTCTAGTGATCCAGATCTTAAGCAGGCTCTAGAAAGAGAAGAGGAGACAAGTGTAATGCGAGGTTTCCATACCAGTCATTCTAGTAGCAGCATTTATCATCTTCAGTATGTTGATGACACTATGATATTTCTAACAGACGAGGAGAATCAACTGATTGATGCCAGGTTGATACTAGAGGTAGTTCGGGATATCAGTGGACTGAAGGTCAATTATGGCAAAAGTCACATTGTAGGAATCAACTTGGAGGATACTCCCCTTAGACATGCATCTTCCATTCTTGGCTTCCAAATTGGAGACTTTCCATTCACTTATTTGGGCCTTCCTTTAACTCCAAGAGTTCTCCGTTGTAGGGATTGGCAACAGGTGGTGTAGAGATTTGAGTCCATGTTGGCAGGTTGGAAGGCCCGACTTCTATCCTATCGAGGTCGTTTGGTTTTGTGCAAGTCAACGTTGGACAGCTCTCCATCTTTAGAATTCCAAAGACAGTGGCCAAGAAACTAAAATCTATTCAGGCAAGATTCTTTAGGCATGGTAGTGCTGAGAATGGAAGGGGGCTGGCATGATATTTCTTGGGGAAAAGTGAGTAAAAGCAAGGAGGCGGGTGGTGTGGGTATTAGAAACATTAGAGATTTCAATTTGGCACTAGTATGCAAATGGTTGTGGCAGCTAGGGACAGAGGAGGGTGGTCTATGGATATAGTTGATTACTTAAAAGTATTACACTTCGAGTAGGGTTTGGGACCTTTATCCGCCTCATATGCACACTATATCTCCTATTTGGAGAGGCACTCTTCAGTGTGTTGATGTCATTAGAGTCAATGTTCGTTGCAGTCTGGGAAATGGTCGGAGATGCTCCTTTTGGCATGATAGGTGAAGTGGAGATTTTACTCTTTACTGAGGAGTTTCCTGGATTATATGCTATTGCAGGGGCACCGGGAGCTTCGGTAGACCAGTCTTTTGATGCACAACTGACGGGGGGCATTTGGGCTGCCATCTTCAGAAGGCACCTCACTCTCGTGGAGATAAACCAGTTTCAACTTCTCCTTCAGTCTCTGCTACAGCCTACAGTTCAGTGTGGATGCCTCTGTTGAAGACAGCTAGAGATGGAGATGGGATTCCATAGGTCGTTTCTCTGTTCAATCAGCTACTCCGTTATCTCAGATGGAGACCTTCGTCACTCTGCCACTACACACATTTAGAGTACCGAAAGTCCTCTCAAGGTCAAGCAGCTGATTTGGAGGATCCCTCATGGCCTGCTGTCAACGCGTGATAGACTTGTCCCTTTCCTTCTGGTCATTTCAACAGTTTGTTGCTTATGCAGAGAAGAGGAGGATATGGACCATCTGTTTATTCATTGCCCTTTTGTTCAGAATTTATGGACAAGGTTTGGCCAGGTCTTCCAGCAGACTTTGGGATATTATAAGGGGGCCCATCAGCTCCTTCTCAAGTGGAATAGGAAATGGATGCTAAAGGGTGACTCGATTCTGTAGTGGCCAGTCCTTCATGCACTCTTTGGGCTATTTGGAGTGAAAGAAACAGACGAATCTTTAACAGGGAGTCGAGGTCGGCAGATAGAACTTTCTCCTTCCTTTCTGAGGGGGTGGTATCTTGGGCGAGGCATCTTTCTAATGTGGGGAAACATCACTTCTCATCTTCCTTTCTTTGGGGTGTTAGGGATAATTTCATTTTGGGAATTTTTGTGCGTCGGGGATCATACCCTGTAATGTGCTCACACTATCCTGGTGTGTGCTTCCTTGTATAGGGGTATTGGAGGGGTGTTTCTTTTGGGGCTGTTTTTTGGACTTCCTATACATGTACATTCCCATTCTCTTCTAATTTATCCATGGTACTACCCACTTTAAAAAAAAATTGCAATTCCTAGGGATGGGTTTAAGATTAAAAAAGCATCTCCAGGAGTCCATTAGTAGCATCCATTAGAAAAGCTAGAGCCTGACAGATTATGAAGTCACAAGGAACATGTTTATACTTTATACATTACAGACCACTCAGACTTTCGATATGTTCATTAAGTTTGTTTAGTCATTTACCATCATACCTAGGCAAGTCAAATGTAGATCTAAGTGCACATGCTACTGCACTTCGCACCTTGTCCTTGGTACTCAGTACTTCATTCGGCAGTACCAATAACCATACCAACTCCAAACAAGGAGAGATGAATCATCCATATATTACAAATACAAGTCACAATACTTGGTTACATAATGACAGTGTTCTGAATTGTGATACAGAAGAATACTGATACAACTAACCTGGACCCCTTTCATTTGCTTTATCATTTTCGTATGCTGGTCTATGGCAGTGTTTACAATCTCTAGGGATTATCCATCTTCCACTGCCAGCTCCTTCCAACTGGATTTGTATGATGTCTCCAACAGAAGACACATTTATTTGCACAAGCTAAACTTGGAGTTGCTTCCATGCACCTATTTCATTGAGAAGTTATAAGATACTAAGAAATGTTGCAACCAAATCAGAAAGAACAAAGATAACGAGAGAGGAAAACAACAAAAGGTAGCATCAAAATATGTCCACAGAACATGATTGATTATTTTAGTTCGAGTGCAGAAGAGGGGAACTATTTAATCAAAGACAACTGAGGCGGTCACCTAGTCGACGAGGTCAGGTGAGGAGGCGCCAAGTCACCTCTCCCGGGCCCATGTCACCTAGGTAAGCCCAGGCCTCTAAGCTACCTTCCTTGTCCCTGTTCAGCCCCTAAAGAGGCCCATTTAAGCTAAAAATGCTTACTTTCTATTATCATTCAGTATATTTATACGTATGAATGTGAGTTCATTTACGTGCAATGTAGTTGTGAAACAATACATGTAGGAATGAAGGGATTTAGCAAGTTATACAATAATTTGGTACACAGGCATGATAGTTTTATGCAATATAGTTGTTTATGCATCTATTTAGGTGATATTTATATACATTCATATTTCTGAACTATATTTTATTTAATAACATATCGCCTCAATCACCTAGGCCATGACCTAGGTGTCTGAGGCTGAGGCAACTCCTTCATCGCCTCGGCCGCCTCCTCGCCTCTGACTACATAGGAGGGCAACGCAATTGATCAATTCCACAACCATTAAACTGACCACAACTTGGTCACATGACCACATCAACTCATGGTTGCTTAACTTTAGCTAAAGTCACATGGTCAAGTAGAATAAACAAGTGACTGACTGCTAGAAAAGACTAAATGAATTGAAAAACATAAGCTCAGATGGCATCATTCAACAACTATCTGCCCACGAGGGGTGGTTGTTATTGTGTTTTCTAACATGCTGTCATTACCAAAATACCGCCTTAAATTTAAGGATGGAAATGGCAACCAATAACCCGTTTATTCTACCATTTGTTAGCTTAAAGCATGGTTAAGAGACCACTTTTCAGATCAATATACATAGTGGAAACAGTAACAGACATAAATCTCAACCAAGATGCATAGCAAACAAACCTCAAACCTTAAAGTACAGATAAAGATGAATCATTCAGTGTTGCTGCTGCTGTGATGTGGCTACCTGGAAAAGCTGAAATTGAAGAGTTTTTTGGGAAAAAATGTTTTTAAGTCTTCGACAACCTGAGGAGAGCAACTCATTGGATTGTAGAGTGGAACAAAACTCATGAACCGACAGTACTGAAGCTGATGTTGTTTCCAACTTACAAGTTTAAATTGCAGAGAAATTTACTCCATAGAGTACCTTACAAGCTCTGAAGGGTGCCCTTCCAAGTTTAGCATTGTCTCAACTGAAATGCTAGTTCTGTGGTCTTCTTTTTCGTTTATCTTAATTTTATTCACTTTCATTTTCTTTCTTTATCCCAAGGTAATGCGGAACGAGACTCGTGACGGACGCAAAGCACGATTCGTGACGTCGGACATCAGACTCGATTAGTGGAAGACGAACAGAGTCGTAGTAGCATCATTTTTATTTTATTATGTAGTTTTATCTTTATTTGAGTCTAAGTTAGTGGTCTTAAGAGGATAGGATTAAGTCTTTAATTTGTATGGTCTAATTGGGCTCATTTGAAGCTAATGTTGGGTCTTTTTATTTTCCTGTAATTTTTTGTACGAATTTCGTACTATTTTTAGGATACAAGGGTATTTTGGTCAAGATGTTACTTTTGAGACTTGCTAGGGTTGGGACTTGGAGTAGCCCAAACCCCTATATAAGCTCATGTAAGCTTCTGTTTTGAGCAGAGAATGAAATAGTCAAAAGAAAGCTCCAGTTTGAAGCCCTCGGCGTGAAGCCCTCTCCCTCCGGGTGTGAAGCCCATCTCTCCCTCCCTTCCCCTATCCTCTCCA